>JAQQZZ010027079.1:0-10888 GCA_030265115.1 Mopalia vespertina | reverse complement strand
GTCAGAAAACATAAATTTGTTTCCCAGGAACCAAACCTAGGTCCTTAAAATAACTTTTAAAGTAGCCATATTATGGTTGAAATTATAGGTGATTTTCAGTAGCTTGTTTGTTTGTTTGATTGATGTTTAACGTTGTATTCAAGGGCATTTCACTTATATGACGAAGGATTGCAGGAGTCACATGAGTCACGCATATACCTGATGGTCAACAGACAATATTAATAACAACAGTTATCATAACATTAGGTCCTCAAAAGAAAATAATAAAAATCTGCTACTTTGAGGAGAAACATTTACACATATCTTCAAAAATCTTCAAGTTGATACAGCTAGGGGTATGGTATCAGCAATAGCATTGCTAGTATCCAATCCCTCGAAGTCAAATGGCATACTTATATATCCACATTAACTAAAAATACTAAATGTAGAAAAAAAACAGCTAGAGTGGATTAGGAAAACCCAAATGAGGAAGTTACGCCTGTAAAACAATAAAGATGAAGGTCAGCACTTCAGTGAAACTTGTGTATACCAACATTTAATCATTACGTACACGTATATAGATCTTGAAAATGCTGGACTCTTCAATATATCAAAATATTAAATGTACTGGAATTTTGCCAAAACCAACTTGGTTTCTTTAATAGTAATATATGTACATGTACCTATCAAAGGTCCCAGGTTTGAATCCCGGTGGAAACAAAGTAAATTTCTCTTCATTTATTCAAAATAAATATCATATGTACATGAAACAAGGGCTGTGACAGGGAAACTTTCTATCTTTTCTACTATGTTTATTATTAAGCCCCAAAATACCAAAACAGGGTTAAATTATAGGAGTTTCAACCAGCAGCATTGTTATTGCATAGTGGCAAAGGCCAGGGCTTAGACAGAGCCTGAGGGGTGTCCACCCATCCAAATGCACACCCTGAATTGATCAATTGGCTCATTTGGACACCCTGTTTTAAGAAACTTTAACATGCAGGAGATAGGGAAACTGTTAAAGTGGGACACCTAGTTACTTAAAAACTGAAGCAAAATTACCATTTTGGACACCATACTTTTGATTTCTGGCTAAGCCCCTGGGCAAAGGTATTCAAATGAAAACAGGTTTCACATGGCTTTATCTAGGATAAAGGAAGCACTTTGAAGGTGTGGCTTTGGTTCTTAATATTGACCAGTAGACACGATACAGATGGGTCGTGCAGTCAACCATGAAGTTGACTGAATAATAGCTGAATAGGATTGCTATAAATTTGTTAAATCACTCCTCTGACTTACCGACAAACCATCTAAATCAGCTGTTTTGCTTAGTCCAGAAGGATGTCGGTTAACACAAGTTTCACCATAGTAGCTGCCACGATCCCCAGAAAGCTTTATAAGGAAAGTGAAAGCAATTGATAAATACCAAATACATTACATATATTTATGCCATCAATAATAATTTATTTGTTTCCCGTAACCCTACCTAACCCAAAAATTCAAGATAAAAAAAATAGAAAGTTTAATTGCCATTTTTGGGAAAATGGGCACATACTTTTGATAAAGTAGAAAAGGAATAACCTTCTCACTAAAAAAGAGTGGGATTTTGTTGTGTCATCATTGAATAGTTTGAATACACTTCCCTTAAATAAGGGAAGAAGCCTACAGCAAGGCCTAATATAACAACTGAAAATGTTGTTGTTTATTCAGAAAAAATTCTCTAATGACAGAATTTCAACCAAAAGTGGCTTTTATATCATTAGTTAAAAAAAAAAATTTAAAATCCCTACCCACTTTCTTATATTCTTGTTACAGAAAACTAATATATTATTATGGATGGCCTTACATGTTAAACAGAAGATACATGCCTTCGACATGCACAAAGCAGTGAAACTGTATTAAAGATGGTGAATTCTAAATATGGCAAAACTAGCAGTTTTAGAAGAAAAACTAGAAACAGGGAATTGATAGGTTAAAGGCATGGTGGAAATGTTTTTGAAGGTATGTTGGATATTATTAAGGAATGAGGGAGTTTATTAAGGTATTGTGAGGATTATTAAAACATGGTGGGGACTATTTAAAAATCAATGATTTACTATCTTTTCTCTAAGTTATGGAGAAACGGTAAGTGTATGAAAGCAAAAATAAATGCAGCTAAAACTGGGCTGGAAAATGCGTAGTGTATAATAAATACATGGTAATTACTTATAAAGCTGCTGCCAAATCGGATATTTTCTTGTGTGAATAAATTATTTTTTCCTTCTTTACAGCTTTTAAATATAATAATAAATAAAACATTTATTACCAACAGAATTTCTAACTATTGATTTCTACATTATATCTGAACGCCTCAAGGAATAACAATATCCATGCAGATATTTATTTCTTTGTTTATTACAATAATTTTAATAGGCCCATTTTGAGTATTGAAATACTGGCATGGAAAACAGTCAACCTAAAAAAAATATCTCCTCTTCTAACAGTGACAGCTTTTCTGGGTGATGCTACATGTGTATATGTCTAACTTTAAGGAGAGAGACAGCTTGCCCAATAGACTTTAGATTTGTTTGTTTGTTTGATTGGGGTTTTACGTTGTACTCAAGGGTATTTCACTTATATGATGACGTGCCAGTCCAATGGGTGATGAAAACCATCTTTGCCACCAATGGCAACAAACAAAGACAAGACGGGACAAATACAGGACAAGATACAGACATCACAAACAGATCGATTTCCTGTTCCCCTTTAGCTCTGAGAGCACCAGGGCAACATGAAGCTCCCTCCAACCACCTGCCACAAAAAATTGAACACATTATTGATTGTGTTAGATGTACACAACCATACAATTACATGTATATAAACCATCCCTGTGCCAGTGTGATTGCTTTTAGAAACATATTAAACATAAATGATGCATGGTAACCTATTTTATCTAACAGGTCCCAGCTATGAAAAAGTGGTAACCTGTCAACAACGACGACATGTGCTGTTTATAAGACAGATTTTACTCTGCTTTTATGATTTTGGCTGAAAAATGGTTCTGAAAAAGGGGGAGAAGCTCTTTAAGTGTGGACGACTTCATTTGGTAGCATGGAATTGTTGTATATTAAGCACATGTATGGGGATATACTTGTATGTGAAAAAAATAAAAAACAGTAGCTTCTTGAGCTTGAGTGAACTAAATAGAATTGGCTTTGCTCATAACTTGATAGATACGGAGACATGTTTCTAACAAATTTGGCAATCTTCAACAGCCTGGCTGTTCAATGGGGTGAGCAACCACTTCAAAAAACCGATGAAGATATAACCTGAGACAGTGAGTGCATACCAAACCAATTCAAAATGATGTGGAGTTTTTTTGTAAATTTTATTACATTTCTAAACGTTGTGATTAATCATATTTTTCTTTGACCTCAAACAAAGACAGTACTCCAAAATGAGTCAATGAACATGGAACATGGTGTAGGATATGGTCTGCCAATCAAGCAGGCCGTGGCTTAGTGGTTAGCGAGTGCGCTTTCGGAGCCAACTTCGATGTACCCTTCACGGGATCGAGTCCGCCTGTCGACCCTCAGGTAGATGAGTGTGTCACAAGATGTGGCTCCGGCAATCGCAGGGGTGGTTTTTACGAGGTTTCCTCCCGGTTTTCCACCGAAATAAGGCAAGGAGCAGTGTGAAGTGGACAATCTGTCGTCATATAAGTGAAATACCCTTGAGTACGACGTTAAACTCCAATCAAACAAACAATCAAATTAGTCGTATTTTCGTTCAAAAAAAAAAATTATTCAATCAAATTAGTCAATAAAATTACTATTTTGGAAGCTATTTAAAATACTTGGAAATTGTGTCTTTGAGGTGATTTTTTCAGTTAGAAAGCATCAACATTTCTCAGAAAACGTTAGGATTGGTCATAAATGATATTTGAGTGATTAAGGGTATTAAGCAAGATATCCTTCAGCATGGCGTAAATCACCAATCTATCAAATATTTAGGAAAAAATTGCAAAAAATATGTGACAAAATATTTTCCGTAATAGATTTTATTGTAATTTTAAATAATGGTTGAAAAATAAATGTTATATTTTCAAATAAGACATACATGAACATGTAGAGCAGCTATTATTGGATACCTTAACAGCAAAAATGTGAGAAAAAAGGAAGAAAAATAACCTCAAACCCATGAAGCGAAAGATCTTAGTCATGTATCACAGTGTACATGTAGACTTCCTGGGATTTTCATCTGTCCATTAGACTTCCTTCTGGGTGGATATAAAACCTTAACTGAGATCAGGGTGAGAAATCCTACAGTGTGGCTACAGGTGTCTGGGAGAAAACATCAGTTCTAAAGCTTTGGCTGCTTTGCTATGTCAGCTCACTCTGTGTCACACACGCACATCCTTCCTTCCCTTCCTCTCTTTTGTCGTAGAAAAACCTGTTCTTGATTTTACTGGGCTTAAGTGTCCAGTCTTAGCTAGAAAACCATCCACCTGTCATTTAGGACACCCAGATTTCTAATAATGTTTAAAATGACAGGTAGAAATTATGAGTTTCAACATGGGAAAAATAGGAGAATAGAACACTTGGACTGGCAAAATTCCTCAGAATAGGGCTTTGTGACAGCCAGATTTCCAATCCTAGCTACATGTATATGTAAGACATTGCTTCAGTGTTAATCTATCACGAGGCCTGTAGATACCTCGAGACAGTATTTTCCAAGTTAAATCATACTGTTTTTACTTAGCGAAGCTGAAACCTTCATTTTGCAAGAGAAAAAAACATTTAACATTTGACTGAGTATTTATCAAGTAAAGTCATCATACTGTCTTTACTTAGCAATGCAAAAACATTAATTTTGCAAGAGTAAAAAACACTTAAGATTTTACCGTAATGTCAGTGTGACTTGTTTCTGATGGAATACATGCCAGGCTGATGATTGATATACGGTTGATTGATTAGTGCTTAGCGGCATGCTTCACGGTATTTCACATATTTGACGGCGGTATACTCTTAACAATGTAGTAACACTGACACAACCATTAATTGTGAGGTGATGGAAGAATTAAATTAAAATGGTGGCAAAGTTTGCGTGTGCACTTAATAATCCTACATAGATGTACCATTCACAGGATCGAGTCGGTCTGTCGATCCTCAGGTATATGAGTGAGTCACACACTGTGGCTCTGGCAATCGCGGGAGTGGTTTTTACAAGGTTTCCTCATCGTATTCCACCGTAATTAGGCAAGGAGCTGTGTAAAGTGCACAATATGTTGTCATATAAGTACCCTTATGAAAAACCCTTGAGTGCGACGTTAAACCCTAATCAAACAAACAAACACATCAAAGTCCATGGGTGACAGAATTTGCAGAGTGTAGAGTGGACAATCCATGGTCATATACAATGTAAGTGAAATACCCTTGAGTGCGACGTTAAACCCTAATTAAACAAACAAACAAACAAACTAATCAAACAAGCAATTAAATCAAGGCACATGCTTGACAGAATTTGCAGAGGCTGATGGGTGAAAAAGTTTGTAACTTGGGTGGGTGGCAAAGTTTGCATTTTTCTTTGAGTCCTTGAGCTCAAAAAGTAGTCTAGCTATGATTGCCTTAATTAATATACTCAGTAACACGTTTTTCTTGAAGTGGAATCTGCCTCAAACAAATAAATAAAAATACATCCCTCAGTCTACTTTATGTGTGCTTATTAATCTATGAAAATAAATGGATGTGACTGGATAGAAATGGCTGACATATCAGTTAGCCCTTTTGTTTTTCTTGATGACACACAATTAAACTTAGATCAATTGAAGTAGTTTTTTCTTCTCCTTGACCAAATTCCCGTACTAATTAGCTATTATTGTGCATGCATGTGCAAGTATTGTTAGACTATAACAAAAGTATGCTTTGTGGAGAGAAAAAAACCGACGTAAAAAAACAAAACAAAACAAACAACAGTTCACACATTTTTAATGCAAAAGTTGTGTACATTCTTCCAGTTGTCTTAAGAATGTCTTTTTTTTTATATAATCAAAGTCTAGAGAGATTGGCACTTAGCTAGCATTGTTTGTATGTATTCCTCTAATCTACTGTTTATATCGTAGAGATAAAGTTATTTATGATTACTATACAGTCTGAGCTTATAGTGAAATTCTTCATTACCAATACTCGCCCTGTGGCTAAGGGCAGTTTGTTTGAAAAGTAGCAATGCTGTCTTTACTAAGCACTGGAGGAAAATAAACTTTCTAACATTATGTAAACGCTTCACATCTTGGTTGTGCTAGTGTCAATTATTGTTGGAATACACCGCCGTCATATAAGTGAAGTACCCTTAAGCACGGCGTAAAACACCAATCAATCATTACTAATACTTTCCAGAGATTCTTATTGGGATATTTTGCTAGCTCGTAAACCTTTACTTTTGTGGATCAATTTTTAAAACAATTATGATGCCTTTTTTTTCCCATCTGTACAAAAAAAAGAAATAATATTTACAATAATTTAAAATAATTTTGGATATCCTCAAATTTAATATAGTTTCACAGATATTAATTCTATGGCTGCTTGTGATGTGAATATATTCCACGCTGTTGCTGTAGATTTTAGTTGACTTCATAAACCCCAATTTAAGCAGATTTGTATAAAGTTAATCTACGGAAACCCTTAGTTACACAAGTTAAAAAACATGTGACTTGTTGGCTTTACGTTTTGGAAACGGATGATAATCTTGTTTTTTTTTTCATTCCTGGCTGGGAACTTTATGTGTTCCAAGCATACTCAGACTGTCTTAAGTAGCAATTGAGAAGTGTTTATTTTCTAATAACAAAAACACTTTACATTTTATAGTTGTGTTAGTTTAGATGTTGAAGAATATTTCTGAAATGTTTATGCATGTTCCCATAAGCAGGGAATTAAGCCCTAGGTAATCATTAAGCAATCAACAAAACCAACCAAGAAAAGCAACTACAGTAATCAGTCAATTATGCAATAAATAAAAACATTAATCAATAAAAGCCACTAATCAACCAATCAATCAATAAAAGCCGCTAATCAATAAAGCAAGCAAGCAATAAAAGCCACTAATCAATAAAGCAAGTAAGCAATAAAAGCCACTAATCAATAAAGCAAGTAAGAAATAAAAGCCACTAATCAATAAAGCAAGTAAGAAATAAAAGCCACTAATTAATAAAGCAAGTAAGCAATAAAAGCCAACAATAACTTGAACAACCAACCAACCCACCAATCAATCAATCAAGTTAAGGTTAAGTACACCAATAAAACCCTTGCCCTGCAAACAAACAAACAATCCTTGACTCCTCGTTGAATTCCCTAAATTTATATCACAAAAAAAAACTGTGATAAAAATAGTGCAATGTATTGAAACTGAATTGATCCATGAGCTATTTAAAAGCTTTCGCTTTAGGATGTAGTGATAGCTGTGTGCTAATCCACGTATGTTGTGTCCAGGTTAATCTCAGGTAAGCTCCACTGATGTAGCTTACTGCTCCAGTCACTGGCTCATTCATTTCACAGCTCAGCAGTTCACCTGTAGCTCCAGTCTCTGTTTCTCCGGACTGCTTCTAGGATTGATATTACAGAGTTTTTAGTCGATGTATTTAAGTTGTATCATATGTGTTTGCGAGGCAGTTTGTATTCTGTTTATGTAATCAAGTTTGTGCAGCTTTTTTGTTACTTCGGAGCTACATGTATAGCCATTGACAGTTATTCATTTAACAGTTTACCTGAGCATTTACCTGAAGGAGCAACTATTCAGTGTTTCTCTCAAAAGTTTGTCCGATTGTTCCATGGATTTTTTGTCTTCTGTAGGGTTTCATGTGTTTATTTATTAAATAATCACATTTTTGCTGTGTGTTTGTGTCTTGGAGCTGATTGACAGTTGTTCATTTCCCAGTTTAGCTGAAGATTTAACAGAAGGAGTTCTATTCAGTGCTTCTCTAAAGAGTTTGTCAGACTGTTCCCTGGATTATTTGTATAGTTTTATGTGTTTATTTATTAAAAAATCAAGTTTATATGGAGTACATATACATGTATGTGACTGGGAGCCAAACTGATTGACATCTGTTGATTCCACTGTATAACTTTTCTCCGTAGAAGCAATCTGTGTTTCTCTCTAATGTTTTCCGGATTGAAAGTACAGGCGTTTTGATCTGCAGCAAAGTTGTATGTATTTATTTAATAGATAATCTAGTTTATGCTGAGTATGCATGTATGTGACTTGGAGACAAACTGATTGACAGTTGTTCATTCCACTGTATAACTTTTCTCTGTAGAAGCAATCTGGGTTTTTCTCTAATGTTTGCCGGATTGAACGTACAGGCGTTTTTACCTGCAGCAAAATTGTATGTATTTATTTAATAGATAATCTAGTTTATGCTGAATATATGAGACTTGGAGACAAACTGTTTCTCTGTAGAAGCAATCTGTGTTTTTCTCTAATGTTTGCCGGATTGAAAGTACAGGCGTTTTGATCTGCAGCAAAGTTGTATGTATACATTTAATAGATAATCATTGAGTATATGTGACTTGGAGACAAACTGTTCGACAGTTGTTCATTCCACTGTATAACTTTTCTCCGTAGCAGCAATCAACAACTCTCAAGTCTATTCTTCGGGTTTTACCTGCTGAGTTAATGAAGCTGTGCAGTGTGGGTTCATTTTACTGGAATTTAAAATATAGACAGTTGTTCATCTGACAGTTCAGCATTGAACCTGTAGCAGTCAGTGTTTCTCTTGTTGGCCTCCTCTACCAGAGGAGATTCAATTTTTGCCTAAATTTGTCCGTCCTTCTGTCTGTCTGGAAGGCAACCATTTTTTTTTTAACTCGTCAGCAGACTGAACAGAAAGTTTGGATATATCTTTTTTTAATATGTTTTAATAATCCTGTTCCAAGTTTCATACATTTTTGTTAATTTTTTTCAAAATAATGGCGATTTAACAGGGTGTCCAAATGAGGCAATTGTTCAATTCAGGGTGTCCAAATGACAGGTTGTCACCCCTCCGTCTAAGCCCTTGCTGTGAATCAACAGTAAAGTTTTTAAGTTGAGTTTATGTACATGTAGTAGTGTTGATCAAATCTAGCTGAAACGCTATTCAGGTAATGTGTGCATTGCAATAATTGTGGGCCTTTATTACTAGTGTTTTTTCCCCACAGCTTTGTTTATACAGTATACAGGTGAAGTAGATCATTCAGTTTTTACTATTTCCTGTTTTTATGTTAGCATTGCCAGTTAACTTTCATATTAGTTGTTTTGTTTATGTGCATATTACACTGTTTGTTAGGCAGTTTTATTCAAAGGAAATTTGATACATCTCTTGCTATTAAAATGACTATGAGTTCATAAATCTAAGTTTTTATCTTGCCAAATAATTTTTACAAGATTATACACTGTTTTGGGGGCAGTTTTATTCACTGGAATGGAAGTTTTATCCATGTCTTGCTATTAAAGACTGGTAGCTTTATTCACTTAACTAGAAGTTCAAGCCATGTCTTGCTATAAAGTTGACATTAAAAACAGAAATTTTGTTTATTATCTGGCTAAGAAATCTGCACAACATTGCACTTCTTTTGAGGAAGTTTTTATTCACTTTAATTTCTCTTTCTTACCAAATTTACCTGTACAATATGAAGCATAAGTTAATCCACCTGTATTTCTATACCTTACATACAAAAAAGTTCATACCTGAATGAGAGTTTAATACCTGTAGTTTACCTTACCAGGTAAAACAGGTGACACTCCTGCTTTTCAAAGAAAGCCTCTATTGAGTTCATTGTGAAATTGCTTCACGGTTTACATTCAGCAGGTAATTGCCATAAAGTTTTTATTCTCGGCTTTTCTATTTGTCAATAATGCTGTTTCCGGTTTACATGTACTGTTGTTTTTCTTGTGGCAGCTATTAACATTCAAGCTTTGTCATCATTTGGGAAGTAGTGCAGTCAAACCTGACAAGTGGTTTTCTACATGTTGGTTTTGTCATTTACAATATTGTGACTAGTTGAAGTTGTTTCCAATAATGTGAGTACGTGCAGGGGTTCATAGACATCCATTTTTTTAGTGTCTTATCAAATGTTTTTCATTTTTTAATGCACAACTATTTATTTTTATCATACTTAAACATTAGATGTAGCATCTGAATTGAGTTTTTTAAAAATGATGCATTTAAATAATGTCTCCACTTGAGTTTAGCACCCATGACTCGATATGTCTTTCTGCCCTCTGGCTAAGGGCATTTTGTTGAAAGAGTAGCAGTTCAGTCTTTACTTAACACTATGGAGGATGATTAACTTTCCAACAGTATCAAAGCACTTCACCTTTCATGGTTGTACTAGTGTCAATTATTGTTGACATACACTGCCGTTTTATTAAAGTGAAATACCCTAAATCACCTCTAATTTCGTCCATAATAAGGCTTCTTTAAAAGTTATTTTAAGGACTTAGAAGTGGTTCTTGGAAGACAAATTAAACATTTTTCTGTTAAAAAACTTCAGGATTTCTCAGAAAACATAAATTTGTTTCCCAGGAACCATATCTAAGTCCTTGAAATAGCTTTTTAAGTAGCCATATTATGGACGAAATTAGAGGTGATTTACAGTACCATTAAGCACGATGTAAAACACCAATGAACTGATATGTCTTTTCACTTAATAGAGTTATATACATACATTACATGTACATAGAACCCTAGTGAGGAAATTCTCAGACACATCACGGAATGAAATTCAAACAGGTACAAATGTACCTATGTCCAAGACCAGTTAAACAAAATTATTGGCCAGGTATTTATGCCTATTACTGGTCCCTGCGACCAGTAATTATTGACCCCCGTGAGGGAGCGGGTGGGCCATGGCCCTGCAGAATATTCCCTCGGCTTCCTCGGTCGATCGTAAGAGGCGAG
>JAQQZZ010027067.1:0-24526 GCA_030265115.1 Mopalia vespertina | reverse complement strand
TAATAACACAACGCTAGACGATTTCTGGTCATTTGGAACCATTGGTTTAAAAATGTATCTTTTAGTTGCTGTTATGTACTCAGACCATAGCAACAATAAAATATGCATTTTTTTTTGCTGGGTTAGAAAATGAATTTTCCTCCAGTGCTAAGGAAAGATATCATGAATATATGCTTAAAACGTACTGCTCCTACTGAACTATAATGTATAAAGATGTTAGACTTTGAAACAGAATGTATACTTACTGAAGCCTTGCATTGGTCTGCTGGGTGAATATGAACTGGTCCAAGTTTTCCTACACCATTGTAACAATCCTTTATCGTGCCGTCAAATTTTGTCTGAATCTGTTTCATATCATAAACACAGAGTGCAGTATTTGAGGGAGATTGAAGCACATCCCTTGTTTCAGTAAACGTCACATACAGATTGTCTGACTGAACTATTCCAGTTCTAGGTATATCCAGATAGGCAGCAGTGGCCATGTTATAAACTATACTCTCATTCTTACAAGAGAGCTCCATTTCAATGTAAGAGTTAAAATATTTATCATTGTTACACAATCGAATAATTTTTGTTACATAATTTGTTGATTTAACATCCTGACGTTGCACAGATATAAAAAATATAAAATCCTCATAAGAAAATCCATGAATATAATTGACTAGAAAATCCTGCTTTACTGATTGGTCGATGCGTTTATAACTTCCACCAATAGAATCTCGGTATGAGTATTCAAATGTTTTAGTATCCCTGGCACTGATTGCTGGTACGAGATCTCTGTAAGCCTCTAATCCCTGATTACTGTAAGTAGCAGCTATGTACAGCGACGTGGAAGGATTAGAGCCAGATGATGGACCAGGAGCTAATAACACAACGCTAGACGATTTCTGGTCATTTGGAACCATTGGTTTAAAAATGTATCTTTTAGTTGCTGTTATGTTGGAGATTAATCTCATCTCACAGAATCCATGAAATAAACTAGAACAAGCTATAATAACATTATCTGAATAGTCTATAGCAATTCCTTTACTGTGACTCACTATTTCATATTTTTGTTCTGTACACGGAAGACTTGGGGGAGGACAGTTAGGGTTGTCTTCCCTTGGCCCCGTCAATGCGCTCTCCAGTTGAGAGAGCTCTGGAGAGAGTTTTAAGAGTTTATTATCGGCACCAATAAACACATTTCCTGATTTTCTGTCTATCTGCAAATGGCGGAAAGCTAAATGGTTGATATCCCGGAAACTGTTTTTAATGTGCATAGTCCTTGCCATGGGAGAGAGAATGCTTATGGTAACTAATAGCAACCAGTTCCACAGGGAAGCCATCTTGATAGCCGCTCACTGTGTCAGTCTGAAAAACAAACAAATCAAACTTAATTTAACATTTTAAATAACATTTTTTTCTTTCTTTAAAACACCACTCTAGCTTAGCTGAACAATATGTGCATGTATAGTGTAATGTATGTTAAAAAATAATTATTTGTTAGAAAATGTATTCTGTTTATTTGATAAGAATTTGCCATTTTCTGCTTACATGTTGTATCACACACATAAACATTATACCTCACTTGGTACTGCTTAATCTCAATTGCTCGTTGTGAGTTCATGGTAGGCTACATGCAAATCTGGTCAAATAAAGCCCAGGTAAGATGACAGATGTAAAAGAGGTCTGCTGATTAGCTAAGAGCAGGTGTTAAACTGGCAGGAGAGATCGGTGATCGGAACAGAATTACCTGAATCCAGAGACAGTGGCAATTAAAAGAACAAAGAAATCTGTGAGTCTGGGACAGGTGTGATGCATGACAATATGCACGAAGATTTCGGGCCAACTTTTATGGTGGAGAAGTTTGTCCACATACATATTTATATATATTTTGAATAAATGAAGAGAGAAAAATTTGCTTGCCTCCACTGGGATTCAAATTTCTAATTCTTTGAACTACTAGTTTGCAGGTTGATTTGTTCTTAACCAATACCAAATATCTTGTTTGCTACACATGCTTTCTATACCATGTACCTGGTCATTATCTTCACCAGAGACGTCTGTAGGTTACCCATACTTTCTTGAAATTGAGATCGATTTAGAGACTTGTCTTTGGGAGCTTATCTAGAACGGGAGTTGATTTGTGGGTTTTAATTAATTGACATCCCTTTGCCAGTGTGATTGATTTTTTAGAAATATGTAGTATTCTAACTTTATCTTACACTCAAAGAGGTTGTTTCTTTTCAACTGATAGCTCCATTTTCTCAAGAATAGATACCGAAGTCCCACATGCACTACATTATTAATGTAGAGAAAGAAAAGTTTGCTTGCCCGGGTCACTGTGTTTGTTTGACTGGGGTTTATACTCAAGCGTATTTCACTTAATATGATGACTGATTATCCCATTCTTACTCTGCCTTACTTAAATAGTGTTGAAAACCTGGACAAAACTTGGCAGAAAGCACCTCTATGATTGCCAGAGACACCTGGTGTGATTCCCTTATATACCTGAGATCGAAAAGAGGACTTGCTCCTGTGAGAAGTACAGCAAAGGAGAATCTGTAGCCTGACAAGCTACCTACTCAACCACAGCCACAGGTCCAGTTATACCACTTTGAAAATTAAGTCGATATTATAATGGTGATTGTAATCCCTTGTATCCTTATAATGGACATTTTCCCCGTCACTATAAGCTTATATAATATCAGTTATCAGTCATCAGATCAATCTGTGTGTTGGCAGATGTCAAAACCTTTCTGTTTTGTTTAACACAAACACTTCAAAAATAATGTAATACTCTTTCTATGAAAACCACAGCAGGATGCCAACATAAAATAAACTGCCACTTTTTGTTTGTATATCCTAAAATTTGTTGATCAAATTTAAAAAAAAAAACCAAAGAAAAGTTTGACAGGTTTTACAAATGCGCACCCTTTTATTAACTGGGAGTTACTGTTACAAAACTCCACAGGTCAAATAAGTCCCACTTATAACAAATGAACTTTAAAAAATGATTTATGTTATTTATTTTATTTAAGTTTATTTTTGGTACTGAAATAGTTCTAAATATTAGAATAAGTTTCACAGAAGAGCACACAAAGATAGAGAAATACAGTGAGATAGTATCATAATAAGAGGCATGTAAGCCAAACAGACAGCAAATCTCCCACTGGTCTCTTATCAGTCTGCTAAAACATTTACCTTTTCAATTCCTCAGATAGTTTATCTGACATTTGTGACTGGCTACCTGACATTTTGATGGCACTAGGAATCCACAAACACCTCCTAGGGTAGTGTACACTACTAACCAAGGGGTGGGACTGATAGAGAGCCAGGTGGGGAGAGAGCTGCCTCTGTATCATCCAGTTAAGGATGGGGGGTGTAAATAATACAGGCTAGTACAAGTTCAAGTACCAGCCAGACAGTGGCACAACTGGAGTTAATAAGAGATCTTCAGAACCATACTGAGTTCTGTGGTGCACACTAAATCAATAAACAATATACAAAACACCCAACGTATTGAGTTGTCTTCAGTATGTGTAATTCAGCGATGAAAATTAATTAGGGGGCAAAATTATGGAGTAAAAGAAGTCAGAAAGGTTCATGTTATGTCCATCTATTATGAACAAACAAATAAACAAACAAACAAACAAACAAAAAAAACCTAAGATGCCATACTTGTAATCAGAATTTAAGCCTATAAATACTTAATGTTATGGTGCTGGTACAGACAGCTAACACACTGCAACATGTTATATGGATTGGAATAAAGACTTTCAAAGTTCAACTAACTTCATAAATAAAGGCCAAAAAGCTGTAAAATATTCCCTCTTATCAAGGGTCTTTAAAAACTCCCCACCAATCTTTTCCATCACACACATACAGTACATGGTTTGTACATTCTTCTTCAGTTTTGTTTACCCAGTTACCAAGAATTTGTGGACTTTAAAACTGAACAAGTTATAATCTTGTTTTTGCCTGCTGTGCTGATATTTTTGTGAAGCGATGTAGAAATGGGTTGTCACTAGATGTTAACACACCAACTGCACTTGTCAGACTGCAGGCATGTGTCTAACATTAGGCTTAATTGTTTTAAGGTGAACAGACACTAGCAGACCATCTGTAAATTAGCCATATCAAATCAAGCTTTATTTCTGCATGCCAGCAGGACAGAGCACCAAACTAGCTCCCCAGAATGTGTCAGGAAGCATCAGCACAAACAGCAAAAACTGTTTTCACTGGTCAATCAAATCTCAACATTCCTTAGCCAGAAAAAAGTTTATTTTGAAAACAAACATCAGATATTTTGTTAAACATGCTGAGTGGACATATCCCAGCAAATTAACAGGAGTTCCTCACATCAGTTTCAGATAAAAATCTGACCACTGGAAACAAATTCCTCAAATCATGTATCTATTCATGTTGACAAGACTGACAGTTCTTTAAAAAAAAAAGGGTGGGCTTTATTACCTTAAACTTTATAAAAGAGATATAGATAAAAGAGCAAAAAATTAGTAATACAATCACATACTGTGACATTTCTACAAACGAATCACTGGTATGTACCAGCTTCTAGTGATAGACTTATCAGGATGCACATTTTTCATTGCAATTGTTTCTGTGATAATGAACTTGTTTGCTAATATTCTATTTTCTTCATTTTCTGAAAATAATGTTATAATAGCTTTTGGGAAATTAATTTCTCGATAAAATTCCACTGATATGGTTGGCTTCATAAAAACAGATCACATTACTTCAGTTCTCATTAGTGTGTTCTGTTCACATTGCAATGTTGTCTCCATTTAATTCAGTCCAAAAACTGGGAGGTAGAACGGCTGGATTTGGAGCGGAATGAGACTAACAGGAGGGTGGCTTATTGCACTCTATGAGTCAGAGAGTCATAAAACAGCATTCTCTTCATGGATAGGACATAAATTATTGCCTGGATTACTAATTCCAGAGGAAAATCAAATACCTAAACTGAGCTAGTGGAAGGCGGCTGTTGGAACTGGTCTAATCTGCATGATTTGTAAATTAAGTTTGCTGGGATAAAAGCCATTCCCCTGGGCTGTAACCCAACCTAATAGATATTAAAGAGATAAAGCAGGCCAGTTGAGCCAGCTAAGCCACTTGAAGAGACACACAAATTATTGGGGCAGTTAAGTGGCCAAGAGCTGGTCAAGGGTGACCAATGCCCACAACTCATTAGCTCCACAGTGGCCAGTCACAGAATGCGGGCTTCTCTGGACAGAGAAACACACAGCAATCAAACAAGGTGTAAGCGATTCCACTGCAAGAGATTCCTAGATAGGTCATTTATGGCCGTTGTCTTTTGATTAGGAGAGGTAGTCTGTGTTGACATCATCTGAGCAAAAACCTATAAAACCCAGATAAACCTACAGCTGGTAAAAATCTGCCTCTAGCAGTTTCATCCTATCATAAAATCTGCTGTGTGGGGCAGTGCCCCTCATAAAAAACACCAACCAATCAAAATAGTTCCCCCAGAGCTCCCATAAACCATCCAAAAGATAGGCAGCCAATCAAAATGAGCAGAGAGCAATTATTAGTGCTTACACTGGGTAAATCAAGTGAGTGCCCGGAGGCCCAAGCTTGATCATCTCTACTCTAGTGGAAAAATATTGTGTCCTTTCATTGAATGACCAAGGCTGCTCTATTGAGTTGGAACTGTTCAGTAATCAGACAGATTTTATTGAACTGTCTCCGCCACTGTCATAAATAAAACTCCAGCTCTTTTATCTCTTATATTTATGATTTGGGTTCGCATTACACATTCTCTGAGGTCCCCAGGGCGCGCATCAAACGGCCAGCTGCCATGGGACGCTAAACTCAGGATTTGGATAACACTCATTTCCATATCGATTGACTGAGAAATTAGACAAAGCGCCCTATCACGTAACGAAAGTCAAGCTACTTAAACACAATAAACACCAAATGTTCAGGATCTGAAGGAAATTATCATACATTTTTTAAAAATATAAAGTATGCTGTCCAGGACTTCAAAGGTATGGTTTTGAGGAATCTAACTACAGCATGAAAATTTACAGGAACCATGATTTTCTAGAGTAAATTTTATTTTGGACAATAAGTCATATTTGATTGAACAAGAAATGTGTTCTGCGTTTCGCAAAATATGGTCATACATGACCTTGAACTGATCAAAACATAACACAAAGAAAATGCTTCAGTAACAATTTGTCTAACAATTTTCAACAAGCCAACATTCGGTAAAAGTTTTGTAGAAAAAAACAACAAATATATATGAAAATAATAAATGCTGATGTGACTTAAAGCGCTTACCGATGAAAAATCTAAATTCTCAGCAGTGACGCATCTGCACGAAGGCGGGGCTAAGAGAGAAGGCGGGTTTATGAATAGAAAACCATGCAGGGGACCAAAAAGCAATTGCCTTGTCTGCGGGACATCCAATATGGCCGCAACATCAGTGAAGACCAACCGCAACATCAGTGAATACAAACCCGAAGGAAATAGCAGAAGTAAAAAGTAATGGGCTTTTTATTATCACCAAACCAGTAGAGCAAAGTTTATGGTCAGTTTTTTTACCCACTAGCCAAATTCAACCAGATAGTATGACAGTGTAGCGCTGAACTCACAGAGCAATGATTGTCCCACATTCACATAACCTCTTAAGTGTACCTTCTGACAATCTCTAGGTTGATATTATCCTGCAAAAACTCTGTACATCTAAAGGTTAACTAACTAATCTAATAAGCTGATCAAGATATAAACTTCACCACAAAAACCCTTCGATTGTAAGCAAAAGTGTTGAAGACACAAATGAACAGTCCACATTACATGTTTATCACCACCTGGAAACTAGTAAATGGTGAAAATTAATTGTGAACTGCAGTATTTTTATTGATTGCAGAAAGTATTAAACATAGAGAAATTTTTTTAGAATTACAAGTATACCCATTCCCGACAGATTGACATTAAAGATGAATTTTCTATTGTGCCATCTAATATTGTAATTTTAAGATTGATGGTATTATTGTTCCAGTAGGGTACAAGAAGATTGAGCCCAGCAAGGCCAGACTTCAATATCTTGTTAATCCTTAGCAAGAATTCAAAATCGCAAAACCAAATTTATAAACAAAGCTGAATTGTAACTAAATCTATACAAACTTATAAGAAGCAGGTACATTCAACATTAGTATAAAGTTATTTGATAAGATTGGAGCCAGTAACCTACTGAGAGAAACACAGAATCTGAGGAAAATAGAAATAAACCTGAACATACCCTGCGAGTTAAATTGGCAATGAAAATCAAGACATAAGATGTGTTTGGCACAGAGTACTTACTTAAGATTTCTCCTGATAATCAAATGATGGCATGGTGTTTTTTAGTTCCAGATGGCTGCCATGGTAAGCCCCAATGTATTCTACTGCAGCTCAGAAACTTTCAGGGACTCTAGATTCCCAGATAGAGACAAGACGTTTACCTTACCAGTGTAGAATATATCTGGCTGGTATCTGGCTTGTATCTGAGACTAACAACCATGTTAGAGTCATAAATCTGTGTAAATGTCCATTGAGCAGAGACTTGCGGACAAGGCCAGTTGGTTTTTATCTACTGGTCAGAGCTCAGACTCCTGTAATGGGTGCCCAGTTACTTAGCACCTTCCCATAAACCACTCTGGCCAGTCCACCAATATATATGGTCACATTTACTTCCAAAACCAAAGCCATCCACAAAGTCAGTAATCACATAAAGTGCCAAATTTTTTTCGCTAAAGCTAAGAACAAATATGAAATTTGTGTGTAGAGAAAAATGACAAAGATACCTTATTTTTCTATGTTTTGTGTCCTGGTTCTTTTTCTCTTAAAATGTTTTATTTGAATCCTATAGTTAGGATATAACAACCAGGAACAAAGTCTACATCATCTGATTAGGGCCTAGTAAACCAAAATGAATATGCTGTCTTCAAAGTGTGGATAACATGGGATTGAACAATTTCACATAAACTTTCCTAAATATTAAACTGATTTGATATTGGTTTAATTTGATCGTGTACTTTCTTCTTCATTTTGTTTTGTTGGATGTCAATTTGTTAACCTTACAAAGCTTGTATAAACTTCCAGAAAGGGTCACCAGAATTTAGAACTGAAATTACATTGAAGAGTAAAAAAAAAAAAATCTCAATAGTTAATGGAAAGATTGAAAGACATAACACATTTCCTAAGACCAAGAATAGCTTGAAATGAAATTAAAGGTTGACGTTGAAAGAAAAAAGGTTTAAAATAGGCTTCAAAGTTATCAAAACTACAGGACTTAAGTTACAATCATATTTAAAATCTGATTTTTATGTATTTCTGTTTTCTATGTGTGTAAATGTGTATTGAGAAAAGATTCAAAGACAGATGATTAGATATGTAAGAGATCTAACTGGCAATATAAAGTAAGGGTAATGTTCAAGTGAGAAGTGTGGTATAATGACCTCTCACAGACTCACTCCAGAGAAGTTTTTTCCCTATCCACCTCATGGCTGTTAGATTACAGAGTAAAGGATAAGATCAGAGAATGACTGAGGTAGAAGGCAGCTCGTAAAACCCAGCCAAACTCACAATTCAATTGGACAGGCTTGACATGTTTATGGTTGTATTCAGAGCAGGGGAAGCCCATAAATTACCACAAGTAATCAGGTTATTCCAAAAACAGCATTTAAAGCCAGGGATTCTCTCTGCCAACCTAACCTTCTCTCTTCTCAAAAACTATAGCCATTGCCCAGAGGCGATATGCTAAACGGGGCAACACAGTCCAAGCAAGGGACATAAACCTGTCAAAACAGCTCCAGTCCGCAATGGAAATGGTAATTTGGGTCAATGGAAAACTTTACATGTCATCCAACACAGGATGCTTTATAATGCAGGAGTTTTAAAAAAGAACTTTAATGTATTTTGCATTCTTCCTTCACGCAAACAAAAAATAGATTCCTAGTTATTTTTTTTTTCTTTGTTGAACAGTATGTACTGAAGGAAAGTCTGTAATAAAAGCTTTCTAGCCCGTGAGTTATTTTCACATAAGTCAGTATATCCCAGAACGATAAGCATGGCGCCAATATATTCCGACGCTGTGTCTTTGTAAGCGTGATGACTCATAGTAGTTACCATTACACGCGACCAATGATGCGACCCACATGCTAATGAGACAAAAACGCCACAACATTGGATAATAAAACGCTAACCAACCATGTGTTAATCGCTTCAGGGCTATACATCCTTCAATAAAATTATCAAACTAGAACAAAACTGGATAGATTGAAGGATTGATTCAATAGTGTTTTACACCACATTCTGTGGACGGTACACATTTAAGATCTTGATAAACCCAGCTAGAACTTCTAATAAACATCTCTTATTTATTTTCCACAGCTGCATGAATAAGTGTAGCACTTAATATTATAAGTATCCTGATAATAATTCGAAGAAATGGAATCTAGTACTTCTGTCACATTCAACATACATGTTCAGTCTGGGATAATATTTAGTTCATGGATAACCGTCATAAAATATATATCTGCATGTATTCTACCCTCCCATGTCTTCTATGGACTGACAAAATAAAGTAAACACTAGAAAAATTAATTCAGAACAGCAAATATTTGGAATGAAAATTTAAAACTGAAAAGCAATTTGTGAAAGAAGTATTTTTGGAGGTAAGTCATAAAGCAGGGCAATTTCCATACTCTTGGTAAAGTTCTCAAAGCTGAAACAAAATCTCAACTGCAAGATATGTGAAGTATAGTAACAACCCCGAAGAAAGATAATGAATTCATTTTGACTCAACGTTTCGGTTTATAAATCAAACCATCATCAGGAGTCATATGTGAATTGTTGGTATTTTCCTGTTATGGACATTGAATGGAGAAACTCAAGTACAGCTATCACAGATTATTTATTAAACAAATCACAAAGCACTTTGTTAGAACTCCTACTAATAGATATAGTCCATGATTGCCTCAATGCTTAGGTTTATTCATTAAGGAAGTCCCATATGTGTTTCAAATCAGATTAAAAGTACCTAATTTCAAACATAAAACTAGAATCCATCTTTAAAAAATCTGATATTTTTCAGATTCTTAGAACTTGTTTTATTCACTTACGAACTTTATGGCAGCGAGTTTGTATAGATAGCAGTTAGTTGGTTTACTCCAATCATTTGCAAATCACTAAGCTGTCGGTGCTAATAAAAGTTGGATGTTCGAATCGCAATTTCTGCACAAGTAAGCCAAATATTCTTATGAAACAAGTTGAGAATCGTCTGTTTTTATAAATTCTCTAGGTATTAACCGTTTGGGAGAAACTTTAAACCACAATCAGGAGCAATTCGACAGAACAATAATATATACATATAGTATAAAATTATACATATAGTATTGCAGTACAAATCCCTATCTTTTTTTTACAGACGATGCCGTTCTTTACTATATGTGTTTTCCAGACTAAATGTATATGTAGCAATATTTCTCAAGAACAGGTCAATAAAATAGTCATTTTGTAAAAGACAATCAATCATAAACATAGACTAGAGACATATTTATCTTCAGTTAAAGGTCTAGACATTTATTCAGTCCTATTCCAGACAGAAATAACAGCCTCTGAAATCTTAATGATAATAGGTATGGATGCCCAGACTGATTGAGATATGTAATAACATATAGCCCAGGATGGACTACGTAGATAAAGAGAAGACAGAGCGAATGAATTCAAACATATGAATTTACTTGGGAGAATATTAGAGTTATTTTGTCGTTAACCTCTGAAGCTCAGTCAGTAGAGCCTTGTCCCTGTTAGCCAAAGTTTCCAGGTTTGGTTCCCTGTGTAGGCATACAACTGTAGGTTCACATTTCTACATATTGATTAAGATTAAGGTCTTTAGAACATTTCTCTTACATGAAAGGATTCATTGTTTTTTAATAATAGCATTCCAGTGCCAGGGTACCTAATTCTTAAAAATGTATTTATACAGAATACATGTGTAGTTTAATCTGGAGTGGCATACACATTTTATTTCCTCTCTATTTATACATACATTATTTTTCCTGTCTTTCACTTATGATAGTTGTGTTAGTTTTACGATTTACTGTTGGCAGTACAGTGATTTGATATTTATAAGTAAAACACCCTTGATCATGGAATTCAACAATAAATTTTTCAGGACATGTTTTCTGGCACCAGTACATTACATATTGGCCAGATAAAAATGCTCTCAAACAAGTCAAAAGCCCTGCACACTGTTAACTTATATGTAGCTTAGAAGCACTGTTCAATCTATCATGCAAGTTTAACTTTATCTATTAATCTTAGTTTATGTTTGCATATTTAGATATTTGACTTAATCAGATTTGTTCATTTCTGATTGGTCTTTAACACTGTACTTGAGATTATTTCTCCCATATGATGACTAACCAGCCCTACGGGTGAAGGAAATCACCCTCGCCAAAGACAAGACAGGGCTCAAGGTTAAAATAGCCAAAACTAAATAACCTATATTTAATTACAATTATCTGTATTTCAACGTCAACTCTTACTTACTCCAGACAGAAGGGTGCATAATATAATTAATAATGAAATGCTTCAGCCATCTATATTCCTCAATTAGAATTCTTAACCCAAATATTTTAACTAGAAATTGTCATTGTTTTTCTAATTGTAACATATACATGCATTTACCACACATATTCTATTAATTGTACATTATTAAAGGTCACAGGACATAATAAAAGATTGATTTCATTTAATGTATTTTCCTTGTTACAGTAAATCAATGTGTTTTATGCCATGCTTAAAAGTATTTGAGCCCATGAGACACATAAAATTCTTGTTTAACTTCATGACATAACTGAACAGATTTTAAAATAAAACTATCAAAGATCAAAATTTATGATGAATGGTAACACATAAATACTTCTATGCCTTTTCAATGCATGTAAAACATTAAAGTATTTGTGAATGAAATATGATTTGTTAGCTGACCTGATTACCTCCAACTCTCAGGTGCAAAACCATAAATCTTTCTCATGCTGGTATTTATTTCTGTACATCATAAAATGTGTGGGTCCCTATTTAATGCTCATATTCAATTAATTTATGACTTACAATGAGGTTGGACTGAAGTGATTTAAGCAGTTAGCTTAATATATGTGTACATCCATACTACCTCTGACTATGATAATATGTGGCACTGATTCATTCTAACAACAAAGACAGGTAATCAAATGACAGGTATTTTAATTACAGCTTACACAGACCTAGCACACTTTTCATACTAATGGCCTTTTGGCTCCATTAAACATAACAAAATCAAATTGTAAAAATTAAAACTATGGACCCTTTTAGAGTTTATATACAGCTTTATTATGACTATTAAAAACAAGTATCCCAACACAACCAATTTATGTAACCATATTCAAGCTATTTGCCTTATCCAAACTCAAAGGTACAAAGAGATTGGGAAGACATCAAGCAGGGTTCCCAACCATCATTAGCCTGTAAAGGTGACAATGAGAAGAATAAATGAGTTAAGTGTGCTCTCCACAATATAAACATATTTTGTCTCTCTGTCCGAGAACTGTGAATGAAACTCTGTTGTTCACACCTCACACCCATTGACATCAAAGATATCCAGAGACTAGCAGCAACAACAACAACATTAGTTACAAAAGAACCCTATTTCAAAGCCTTGTACTTGAGTTTTCAGCTTTCTTTGATGCCAGCTGCATTGAAGCTGTTGTACCCCTAGTAAACTAGACATTTCTTGCCCCCATCTATGAAAATATCCTAAAGATTTGAATCAGACACCAACTAAAAGATCGTTTTCAATTACTGTTTGTCTTTCATCTTGTTGAGATATGGAACAGTTGACCAACATCATACTTCTATAATATTTAAATTAAAGTCATATTTATATACTTAAGTCATTAACATAATTCTATGCTATAAATGGTTCAGAAAAATGTTATAATTTTTAAGGTACTCAGAATAGAGTAGACCCATTTGAGAGCTCTCGGAGATGTCTGAAGAAACCAAGCTGATATGTCAGTGCTTCTCTCTGCAAACCATCCCTCTGTACCCCTTAATACACTCAGTTAAGCTAGACTTTACAGAGAGGAAATATTCTCCAATTCTCAAACACCAGACAAAACTTGTCAACAGTCTCTCTTAAACAGCTTATGCCACCTTCTTATATCTTCCACCTTCCTTCTCCCTCACACAACAAAATAAACAGCTACTGGCAGAATATATATACTTTTACAAGATATATGTTATATCAGCAGCGTGGAGTAAAGCTAACAGATTGCATGGCTCAGTATTGAAGTCTGATTGGTATATACATGTACATTCTACCTAATCAAACACAAATAAAACAGTCTTTTTAGCAACAAGAAAAAAGAACCAATTTACAGACTTTCATTTAAAAATGAGGCAACGAGTTTCAGTATTGACCTTCCTGTATATAAATATATAATATCAACGAATATGCTTTTAATAGTTTGGATGATCACAGTCAGTCATAATACAGGTATATGTTTGTGGTAAAGTCTTGAACTTGGTTATATGAACTTAATGTTAATATTGAAGGGGAATGGTTTGCAGGCTGGCTTTGGTCTCTCACCAGTTACTCTATAACTCAGGTTACATGATAGGTTAGGAATTCAAGAACATATCAGCACATGGGTTTGTATTTATCCAGAGTGTGTAAATTTTAATATTGAAATGAAATCATAGATTCTATACTGGTACTCCATTAGATTTCTGTTTTGTTTTGAATAAAGTTTACTATAAACTGACACATAATATTAACCAGATATCATCATAAACTTACTGTATGATTTCAATAATAATCATCGGAATGAAAAGGATGACCTTGTTTTAATGAAATATTAAAATTTCCGAAGTAAAGTATGTGGTTACGAAAAGATTTCAGGAATTTCCGCTTTTTGACTTTTAACTGCAGAGTGAATCAAAGGCAATAAACAACCAGGAGTTATTTACACCTCATGAATATTCAAGAGGGTAATAATTTGTGACCTGACATAGTTGCTATGGGCAGTTGCTAAGGGGCAGCCTTTATGGCTGCTAATTCTAGTGACCCTAGATTAGGTGTTTAATGAAGCATAGGTTTATAGCAGTGTTATGTAATTCTCCTGCCCATTACAGAACATTAGAGTCAGAGATAGACAGGAGGCTGTAAGATTTAAGAGTCAATACTGGGTTTCCATCACCCCACCCCACTAAACAACCATTCATCCATTACAATTTATCCCCCACCCCTTCTCCATTTTAAAGACAAGTACAGAAAATAATTTTTGTTTGCAAATTTGAACTCTTCTCTGTAAGTGTATCAGCAAATCTATACTCTCAATGAGCTTATACAATGTATATTTAATTTTTTCAGCACCTTAACTCTTGGCACACCCATTTCTATAATTTCTATTCCATTTCTAATTTAGGTTACTAATATTAAATTCATCCCATTGAATCATCCCATTTTTAGTCAGGGATAAGGAAAGAAATTAGCAATTTTATATGAGACAAGCTCATTTCCTACTTATTAAAGCATAACTTTAAAAAAAAAAACGATCTCACAATTCTTAATTTATTTTATTCTTCTGGAGATCCACAGAAAGCCCTTTAAATTGATTGACCATAACCCACCAGACTGTTCTGACACACCTTTTGTGTTTCACCAACAGTTAACACACCTCCCCAATAACACCTTCACAGGTAATCCTTCTAAATCCTCTTTAACAGCTTTATCCCTTGTAATCTATTGTGAATGCTGGATTATTCTGGTTTGCTTGTTTGATTGGGGTTTAATTCAGTGCTTAAGGTTATTTTACTCCTATGGTTGCGTGACAGCCCAGTGGGTGGGAAAGCAACCTCAACGCCACTGACAACAAACACAGACAGGACAATCACAAGATGTTATACAACATAAACAGACTGGCTTCTTGTTGCCTCAGTATTCAGATATTTGACTGAGAATGCTGTATGGAGATATCTTCCCCAAAATTTACAGGAATGTTATTCAATTTTCATAATTTTGTGTGGAAACAAAAATTACAGAATATGTTTATTTTCAGGAAATATAATTTATAATAACAAAATATAATTTCAGGGATTTTGAAAAGGAATTTTGATAATTAAATTATGAGATTGCAGTTTTAAAACCATGCACACCACTACCTGTATTTCATGAATATGACAATGATGTGCTCGAACAATAACTAGCCATACAAACACAACCTTAACAAGAGGTTTCTCTTTTGAAAAAAAATAAAATAATGAACTTCATTGAATTGAAATAATTGTGTGCCATTGAGAAAACGAGTGTGAATGGTAATTACCTCGTTTTGGTAAAACACTTTCTGGGTTCAAGCTGATTCTACATGTAGCTCAGAAATTCTTGCCAATACCCCTCCCAAAAATACTTTTAATATTCTCTTTGTAGAAGACACAAAAAGCACATGTATTTCAACACTCTCAGTTATGGGAGCTATTCTCCCAGGTGAAGTGAATGTCTGCCCCCCTAGACTCCTGCCAATTAACCTTCTTTTTCCTAGAAGGCCAGTTGGCGGAGTGGTCACAGTGACTGCTGTTTACTGCTGGTAATTTGGGGCCCTACTGCAAGGGTTGTGGGTTCCATTCCCAGACAGGGTCTCAGCCTGCAAACTATATCTGTTCAAACTTAGACTTAAAGACCATCTCAAATTCTAATGACTTGCACAATAAATTCTCTATAATTAAATTACTAAATAAAATAGTCTCATCAAGAGGACTTGAAAGTATATGTTACTAACTGGTGTTTGCATTTATTATTTCAGGAGTTTCATTGTTAAGTGTAATAAGGTTCCTTGGTTAATTATCTCAGGTTGTTTGAATATTTACAACAGTTCCTCCATATACACTGGATTCTCCAGCCTGAGGGTGGTGGGCCATTATGTGGTATGACTAGTATCAAGTTCAGACAGCATGGCTGATTTAGTAGCAATAAATTCTCCCTGTAGCCCCTGTGGCTTTTAGACAAGCTTCCTCCTGATATCAACTGGCCCCCTTGACCAGCTGGGTGGTGTTTGGTAGAAAGATAGTAAACTGATAGGGAGCTGGTCAGGTTAGGATGGCAAAATGACTCTAAGTGTACTTGTTTGAGTTATTGACAGTGATTGGAAGGGAGTATATGATTGGGAGTGGGGGGCAGGGGGGGGGGGGGGGGGGATAAGAAGAGGGAAAATTGGATTTGCATAGGCAGGACAATTACCAATAGTATTTTCCGTCATGGAAAATTTGAACAAATCCAAAAAACAGCGAGTTAATGGGTATGTTATCATATTCAGTAATTCACAAGTAAACGAAGAAAATCAAATATTATTCTTTTCAATCTGTTTTTAAACCAATTTGTATTGTGTACGACATAATCAAAATCATAGAGTTTGAAAATCAAGCTACATGTACCTCAATACAACCCCATGTACCTCAATACAACCCCATGCATTCAGGACATACACAGTTGAAGAACAAAGATTGCAAAATGAACAGCTGGTCAAATTCAGGATAGTGCCATCATGCGACAGCAGCCATGTGCTTGAACAATCTCTTTATTTTTGTCTATCTAATAGGTCAAAACTTACAATATCAGAAATTCAGAACTGTTTTATGTGGTAATCAATTATGCTGGTTGAGTAAAATTATGCCATCTCACAGCCATCAATATTGGCAGTGAAATTGACACATCAAACTGCTTAAAACAAATGGTTATTCTGCTTTTTAAACTGGGCATTGTTATCCGTTAGAATTGCAGTAAAGAATGATATGTATTCTAAACAGTTTCAAAGCTTAATACATGTAGTACTGTAGTGTATATTCGACTATATTATGATTTAAAAGCATGCCTCCCTCAAGGAAGCGTGTGCTTTTCCGAAAGACCATCTTCCCATTGCAAGGGTGAAAATGTGTTAGATGAGACTTTCACATTTTCACCCTTGCCTTAAGTGGTGCCACTTTCAATTAACGCGTCTGTGATGACTTCAGGACTTGTAAATGGGACTATGCTTGTGCGTGTATATCTACATGTATAGTCTACATCTAATCCTGTGTTTAGACCGCCTCTTACTTTTCTAATGACAGCTCCAATCTGATTAGGTGGGGTAAAGAGAGGTCATCAGAAAGTAGTTGCTGTAGGCTCTAGCTAACTCACAGTTTTCAGTCTATGAAGGCAAGGTAGGAAAGGAAGAGAGGCTTAATGCGACGATCTTCTTTTCCCCCTTGCCCCTGAAAGATGGGGAAGGCCTGCTCATCCAGCAAACATGGGCAAATCAACTACAATCACCCTACTTGTTGATAGCCATGTTGGACTTCACATATACTACTGGCTGGCAATGCATTCTCACATTACTAGCACAGTCACTAAGCAAATCTAACTGAATAAATAATTTATAAAAAGGAAAAGAGGAAGATATTCAGAGATCAATGACTTGCCAAATAAAAAGAACTATATGAATAAAACAAATTTCATTTATTGTCAGAACTATATGTCTATCAAGACAGAGCATTTCAAGATATACTGTTTTACGGGTCTATACATCAATACGCGGACCTCAGAGAGAACAGCTTTTATTTCATTGGCTCATCCAGTTTTGCAATCTGATATTGATAGGGAGCTGAACAGATTAGGATGGCAAACTGGCTCTCATTGTACTCTGGGTTACTGACAATGATGGGGAGTCTATGTACTTATTTGGGTTACTGACAGTGATTACATGGGAGAGAGTAAATAATAGAGGTATAGAAAACCACCTTTCCACACAGATACAAACAAACACAAATAAAACCTGACAATCACAAGACACAAAAACAAAGGTACAATACTTCAATAACACAGGTACCGCAAGTGGGATGGGGCATGATAATAGGAGGTGGGCTTTAGGAAAAGACAGATCCAGGGGACTCTTTCTTAGAAATTACTACTCATGTTGGACACCTGTGGTCACTTTCTCAAAAAGACTGAGCACTGACCATCAGACTCAAGTGCTCCTGTTTGAAGAGTCATTAAAACTAACCTCTGACCAGCTCATATATCTACCCTCTGGACTTGCCTTTAATCTTTCCACTCAGCTCTTGGTGTGCCCTGTTTAGATAAATCTAACCTGATCTGTTTGACTTGCCTTCCAAGATCTATATATCTCTAAAGATTTATCACACAAGCACAGGGATATAGATTAATAAAAATGGATGAATCATCTCCTGTTCTAGATAAACTTCTAGATGTATATATTGAGACATAAGTAACACAGCAGTTATCTTAGAACAAAAGTTAAACACACTCTTTTGACACCCCTGATCTCCATTTCATTGATGTTGTGAATTATTGTAGAATAAATTTCACAGTGGCTGGTGGTGTTGTTCTCAGTAGAGGGTTTAGTTTGGTATTTTCAGCAAACAATTTGTAACATTATACAAAAAACATATAAAGTAAAATCTCAGAACTTGTGTTACTCAGAAACAATATCAAATTTGTCTCTTGCAATTTATCTAGAGCAGGAGATGATTCATCGATTTTAATTAATTGCAACTCTGTGCCAGTGTGATTAATTTCTAGAAATGTATCAATTTTGGATCAGTTTAACTTCTGATGTGCTGCAATTAGACTAAGTTCATAATCATAACTATCTTTACCAAATGGCTGTGCTATACTAATCAGGCTGGTAGATGATGGAGCATAGTCAGAACAGATGGCGTCACTCTCCCTATGACTGGCACCACACCTGCTTACTCAACTGTTCTAAATGACATAACATGTTACCTGGTAACATTGTTTGATGTCTGGCATTATAACACGGTACTCATCCTGTGGCTTAGTGTGAATAGCCTGTTGGACTACTGATCCTCTATTGACATACCTTTCATTAGGTCAAGTCCCCCCACAGTGGACCTCAGGTAAATGAAAGAGTTACACAGGTAGCATAAGGGGGTTTATACAAGGTTTCCCCTCAATTTTTCACCATATCAAAGAAAGACAGAATGAAAAGGGGACAATCCATTATCATACAAGCAAAATACACCGTTAAAACACCAATCAAGCAAACAAATATAACACCATATCGGGGAAATTTACTACCAGCATGATCAAGGAAATAAATTTGTTAGAAATGTGAACAAATATGTTCCACATGCTACATTGGTTAACATTTGATGAACTCCTGGAAATAAGTAACTTCTACTAATCCTATAGTCTTGCAATTATAACATAGAAAATGATGGCCAGGATAAGGAGTCCAGTATGTTCAAACTGTTAAAAACTAAATCAATAATAAATAGCAGCATCATGAGATGTAACTAACGTTATATTGTTTTTATCTATCATAACAAACCATTCTTTTCTTTGGCATTATTTGTTATAAGGTAGGTTACATTCATCTGGAATTAAAAACTAAATGTAGAAAAACAAGGCAAAAAAAGATCTAATTGTTTTTTTCCTTTTAAAAGTTTACAAGCTGTATAGAAACAGGCTGATTTATCGTAGACAAATTACATTACAAAGATAGGCTCAGCAAGAAGCCCTTATTCTTCATGTGTGTATGTGTGTGTTTGTCATACGATGCAACATGGCTCAATCCAGTAACATTTGTCCTCAGACACACTGTTTACAGTCTGAACTGAGAATACAAGGCCAGACTGGAAACTCAATGGATTTCCCAGACTCCCTCAGTGTAGGTTCAAATAAGACATAACGTCCACACAAGTTTACAAAAGAATGATGCGGAGAGAAAAAATTGAAAGAGAATAATAATTGTAAAAGTACTTACGATGTCTGCTCAACAGTGTTGGTGATACATCAATCCTGTCAGAACCTCCTTAACACAAAAGCTGAAGATAGAGAGAGAAAGGGCAGAAAATTAGAGAGAAGATGATGCCTGAAGTACATAGGGCAGTCAGTTAGACACAGGGCTACACATACTCAGGTAATTACAAAGGTACGCTGTGGTCGAGGGTTGCCTCAGTAAGGAGGTCATACACTCTTGCCAGGGATTCCCCCTTCTGACGGCAGACAGACTTACCCTGGGATCTAAGGGATAGCACAGCCACATGTAACTCCACAACTCTCCTCAGCGCTTTGTCTATTCACCTCTCTAACGATTACAGCATTTGCTGGGAAGCCAAAGTAGGAAGGTTGAATTAAAGCCTGAGTAAGAAGTTGTCCTGATGTAGGTTTAGGAAGACTGCAGTTAGAAAGTGTACTGAGATCAGCCAACAGGCCCTGCTGAACAAAGACTCCCATTCCTGTGATTTATGGCCGACACTTGGATAGCAATTGGTTCAGGGCTGGTGTAGCTAAAGCCGGAGTGCCTTAGTCAGTTGGCTGGAGGCTGGTGTAAGCTGACAGTCTGCTGCCAGCCAGCATGGTTTATGGCCTATCACTCCACCTATTGCCTGCCTTCTCCCTCAAACTACCAGACTCTTTATTCTCCGTATAGCTCTAAACCAAAGCTTCCAACATGCTCTGCCTTTTTATAAATAGAGAATGAACTCATTTTAACTAGCACAAAGATCTATAAAGCTAAATTTGCTACCACAAAGAAATTAAGTGATCAGTTTATTTTAGAAACTGGTTCTTTTTGCAGTCTTGAACCAAAATTCAACTTCAAATATATGCATTACATAAACATTTATATTTTTTAATTTAGAGAAAGAAAACTTTGGCTGGTTTAAATGTAGAAAAAGATAAATTTACAGGCCTCCATCAATGATCAAACCAGGGACCTTGGATTTGTAGGATTTACCATCCACCGACTGAGCTACAGAGGATCATGATTAAATGCACCGATAGACTGACCTGTATTTCCATCTTACAAAAGGTTGCCACTGTTTTAAGCACTGACACAGAGACACTAAAGATGTGTCTTACTGTGTTATATACATATTTAGAATTCACATATTGTGAATTGTTAAAGTAGAAGAATTTATGAATGACGGAAGCAATTCTTGGAGTTTGATTTAAATGTTCTTTTCCTATGACAGGCTTAACATAATCAGAGTAACCCTGAACAAATGAGATAAGTCTCAATATTAAGACAAAATTTGACCTATCACCTTGATTGATTGATTTATTGATTGGTGTTTAACGCCATGCTTAAGGGTATTTCACTTATATGAGTGCCATGTATTCCAGCAAAAATTTATGCTAGCACAACCAATATGTGAATCGTTTCCATGATATTAGAAAGTTAATCTTCCTCCAGTGCTAAGTAAAGACAGCATGATTGCTACTCTTCAAACAAACTGCCTTTAGTCGGAGGGTGTCCTCACCTTAAGATGGCGTTGACTATCCTCTCGTATTTGATTATTGCAATAGTATTGCGATAGTCCACAGTTTATTGCATTATGTAAGATATGATTATGATACTATTATGGTAGTGTGCTAAAATTAAGCACAAAATAGGCATTGAAAGCTGGTTCAACTATTGTAATAGACTATTTCATCAACAAAACAATATTGGTAGTTGACTAAGGTGGCAGCAACTTATGAAATAAATTGATAGTTCCACGTTTTGTTACACCTCTACCTTGAAATGATATGAAGGTGACAATCACATTCTTAGAAAACAATTATTTTCCAAAGAAATTTCCACCTAAATGACAAATGAATTAAAAATAACTTTAAAAGGGACCTTTTTCCATTGAGAAGAAAGGTGCTAATGTAACTAATACCAAAAGGAGTAGAGTAGTGATTTGTTTGTCCTTGGGCTTCAGGTCATTTGACCTTCAGATTGAGTGTCAAGCGTGAACATGTTCAGTCATTTCTAAGGTGTACAATCACTCTTGTACCCCTATAAAGACACCTAACACAAATGTTGAGATATGTTATTTACCTCATAGCTAGATGTGAAGAGCACTTTCAATAATGTCAGTCAGACATACATTTATTAGTGCAGAAAATGTCACTTATTTTTAGAGAACGAAAATAGTGTCAATTTTACTTTCAGAATAACACATAAATTACATAGTTGTAACCAAATTCCTATTAACTTTTTTTTCTATTCAGGTGTGTTGAATTTTGTTTAAGTTTTTTGGAAGGTAAGCTTTCATTAGGTCTGTGAAATACACTCCTTAGGGGTGTTTTTTTTCTGCATACCTTCCTGTTATAAAATTGTAGATGTCTGCATTTGTTTTTTTTTTGGTATGTATCCTGGACTTGATACTGTTAAAACACATATCTTAAAGCACCAATGGATCAGTGTCCCATGCATTGTTGTAGTGTTTTGGTGTCCCATGCATTGTTGTAGTGTTTTGTAGGGACACACAGAGTATTAAATATATAAACACTGAACATGCAGTAGCATAAAATTTCACATTTTGTCAACTGATAATCGAACTAGACAGAAATGAAAATTTGGATCTGAAAATGGGAAAGAAACAATGATGTCAATGGGTCAGGTTGAACTGTGGATACTCTAAGAATAAGAACTAAAAACAAAACATACAGTAGATAGACAGGTATCACTTGACATTCTGATCAAGAGAAGACCAGCTACTAGTAGAAATATTTAACCAGGATGAATGTTTGAAGTCAGGGTGAGTCTGGGCACCCCCCTCCCTGGCAAATCTGGTAACCATGTATTCAGATAGGGAGACAGGATATTTTAGTACCCTGTTAGAGCCCAGAGCAAGGGCCATAAACTAGAGGAAGTTTGACAGTGTAAGTAGACAGTGAGCCTGCTAGACCACTCCTCTAGCACTGGACTGAATTAGTTAGGCCAGCCTGCCCTCTGATAACAACAGTCACACACAAACCATTGCCAAAGCCTCTGGAGCGAAACACATAAATCTCCCCCACACAAAGCCAGACCCAGCACCCCTGACAAAACCCAAGCCCATTCTGGCGGACTGGGAGAAATACCCCCACCATACTCTCAATAACAGGGCAAAGGAGCCCTCTGGGTAGGTGGCTAAGGGGGGAATAGGGGAAGGGAGAGGGCACAAGAAGCGATGAACTATTAGATGAAAGAGAAAAAAGTTTGATTGATTGATTGATGTATGGAGGTCAGCAGACATAACATTCCTGAAAACATTTTAAATGAACAGTTTATCATAGACAGCACTAGGTTATGAACAAGATGATTGTGCTGGTCATCATATAGAGCACTAGGTTATGTACAAAATCATTGTGCTGGTCATCATAGAGAGCACTAAGTTATAATCTACTAGATGATTGTGCTGGTCATCATAGAGAGCACTAGGTTATGTACAAAATCATTGTGCTGGTCATCATAGAGAGCACTAGGTTATAATGTACTAGATGATTGTGCTGGTCATCATAGAGAGCACTAGGTTATGAACAAGATTATTGTGCTGGTCATCATAGGATCACTAGGTTATGAACAAGATTATTGTGCTGGTCATCATAGGATCACTAGGTTATAATGTACTAGATGATTGTGCTGGTCATCATAGAGAGCACTAGGTTATTATGTACTAGATGGTTGTGCTGGTCATCATAGAGAGCACTAGGTTATAATGTACTAGATGATTGTGCTGGTCATCATAGGATCACTAGGTTATAATGTACTAGATTACTGTGCTGTCAAATATTGTATAGAAAACACTAGATAATCTTCAAGAAGATTGAACTTGTCATATTATCATATAAAACTAGATAATCTACAAAAGGATTAAGCTGGTTTATCATAGAAAACACTGGATAATCTATAAGAGGATTAAGCTGGTCAGTTTATCATAGAAAACACTGGATAATCTACAAGATGACTAAAGGTGGTCAGTTTATCATATAAAACACAGATAATCTACAAGAGGATTAAGCTGGTCAGTTTATCATATAAAACGTTAGATAATCTGGAAAGGATTAAGCTGGTCCATTTTCAGTTGACTAAGGTGGTCAGTATATCATAGAAGACACTGATAATCTACAAGTTGACTAAGGTGGTCAGGTTATCATAGAAAACACTGATAATCTACCTTGACTAAGGTGGTCAGCATATCATAGAAAACACTATATAATCTACAAGTTGACTAAGGTGGTCAGTTTATCATAGAAAACACTGATAATCTACAAGTTGACTAAGGTGATCAGTATATCATAGAAAACACTGATAATCTACAAGTTGACCAAGGCGGTCAGTATATCATAGAAAACACTGATAATCTACAAGTTGACCAAGGTGGTCAGTATATCATAGAAAACACTGATAATCTACAAGTTGACCAAGGTGGTCAGTATATCATAGAAAACACTATATAATCTATAAGATGACTAAAGGTGGTCAGTTCATCATATACAACTTTAGATAATCAGGAATGGATTAAGCTGGTCCATTTATCAGGGAAAACACTGATCATCTACAAGATGACTAAGGTGGTCAGTATATCATAGAAAACACTGATAATCTACAAGATGACTAAGGTGGTCAGGTTATCATAGAAAACACTGATAATCTACAAGATGACTAAGGTGGTCAGGTTATCATAGAAAACACTGATAATCTACAAG
>JAQQZZ010027056.1:0-10889 GCA_030265115.1 Mopalia vespertina | reverse complement strand
CACCATGTTGAAGGTATGTATCCAATCTAATATTAGCCATGTAATCTGGTGTTAGCGACTAATAGTCTTTCGAGCAGCTGGGCCAAGGAGTTGGTGTTTTAATTTATTAAATGTTATACGTTGCTATCAAGAGTATGGGTAGACTGAATAAAATCTTCTTCTCTAAATCTAAAGCAGGGATTAGAGAACCATGACAAGACGAGCCAAAACGAGGAGAGAAAAGGGATACTGTGGGGCTGGCATCTGATGGAATGGAACATAGGCAGTCGTATACTGAATGCTCGAACGTATATAGAAAGTATGGGGACATCAACTGATGAACAGAGATAACACAAAACGATTAATTCAAATCACATCCACATTTCAGACTGAATAGGCACAGCTTATGGGACAAATTTAATGCTCTTCAGTGATGATGGTTGGAACGTGGCGCAAAGAAACAAAATGATGTGTAGAAACTTCTCAAGATTACCAATACCATGTAAACGTTCCCCCTGCCTGCTGTGGGGCTAGTCCTGGCCACGTCGAACAGTTGAATATGTGTGGATATTTATTTTAAGCCAAGTTTGTTAAATTTAAAAACAATATCGATGTAATGACGTTATTATTTACCGGCTTTATATAGATCCAACAGCTGTAAATGGAATGGTCGTTACAGTATGTTCACATGGCCACAAGGGAATAGCACCTGGACCCAGAGTCGCATTGCCGAAAAACAGCAGCTGTACCAATAGGCTGTCCAATAACGGTCTTCCAAAATTGTTGATCTGATCAGTCTGGATCTATTGTCCCTGTAAGACACATGGCTACTGAGGTTGTCCTGCACAGATCCGCTGCTTTATTAACCTTTGTTAACCAATACAAATGTAAACCTGAGTAAACCTGGAAAGGCTACAACAAAATTCACAAAATAATTAAAATAATAATAATATGAAGTAACATGTAGAATATATTGTGTTTTACAACTCTTATGACACAACTATAAAGCCAGTGTGACTTGGGTTAACCTGAATCCATTGTGACAGTTCCGGGTTAACCTGAATCCATCGTGACAGTTCTGGTTAACCTCAATCCATTGTGACAGTTCCGGGTTAACCTGAATCCATCGTGACAGTTGTGGGTTAACCTCAATCCATTGTGACAGTTCCGGGTTAACCTCAATCCATCGTGACAGTTATGGGTTAACCTCAATCCATCGTGACAGTTCTGGGTTAACCTCAATCTATCGTGACAGTTATGGGTGAACCTCATTCCATTGTGACAGCTCTGGGTTAACCTCAATCCATCGTGACAGTTCTGGGCTTACCTCAATCCATCGTGACAGTTCCGGGCTAACCTCAATCCATCGGGACAGTTCCGGGTTAATCTCAATCTAGTTATCCTGTGAGAGACAGTGTATTTGACCTTCTTACTCTATGAATACATTTTGCACTAATGCCCAATCTTTGGGTATCAATTATCAGGGATTTCAATTGTGCCACCGAAATGACCACACCCACTTGTAACATTTTACTGTTTTCACCAACATTTTATCCATGTAGATTTACATTCTCATTATGTACATTGACATTCTCAATACACACAGCGACATTATCATTGTGTAAAATTACGTTCTCACTGTGTGCAATAACATCTTGTCGATGTATAACTGCATTCTCACTGTGTGCAATAACATTATCTCGATGTATAGTTGTATTCCCAATGTGTGCAATAACATTCTCTCCATGTATAGATGTATTCTCACTGTGTGCAATAACATTCTCTCGATGTATAGATGCATTCTCACCGTGTGCAATACCATTCTCTCGGTGTATAGTTGTATTCTCACTGTGTGCAATAACATTCTCTCAGTGTATAGTTTTATTCTCGCTGTGTATGATAGAAGTTTACCCGTGTACGTCTCACCAAGTAGACTCATTTTCCGAGTGTAAAATGACATGCTGTATAAACCATTTTCACTGTTTAGAGTAATAAATAAAACACTCATTGTCTACAATAACATCCTCACTGTGTACGATAACATCCTCACTGCCTGCAATAACATCTTCACTGCGTACAATGACACCCGCACTGCGTACAATAACATCGTCACTGTGTACAATAACATCCTCTCTGCGTACAATAACATCCTCACTGCGTACAATAGCATGGTCACTGTGTAGTGTGTACCTTACTGTATACACATTCTCTTGGTGTATAGATGTATTCTCACTGTGTGCACTAACATTATCTCCATGTATACACAGTAAGGATGCCTAGGTACACACTACACAGTGACCATGTTATTGTACGCAGTGAGGATGTTATTGTACGCAGAGACAATGTTATTGTACGCAGTGACGATGGTATTGTACGCAGTGCGGGTGTTATTGTTATCAAACCCTCATTGTCTACAATAACATCCTCACTGTGTACAATAACATCCTCATTGTCTACAATAACATCCTCACTGTCTACAATAACATCCTCACTGTGTACAATAACATCCTCACTGTCTACAATAACATCCTCACCATGTACAATAACATCCTCACTGTGTACAATAACATCCTCACTGCCTACAATAACATCCTCACTGCGTACAATAACACCCGCACTGCGTACAGTAACATCGTCACTGCCTTCAATAACATCCTCTCTGCCTACAATAACATTCTCACTGCGTACAATAACATGGTCACTGTGTAGTGTGTACCTAGGCATCCTTACTGTGTATAAAAACATCCTCGCTGTGTACAATAACATCGTCACTGTGTAGTGTGTACCTATAAATCCTTACCGTGTGTAAACACACCCACACTGTACAATATCATCATCACTGCTTACAATAACATCATCACTGTGTATTGTGTACCTTGGCATCCTTACTGTGTATAAAAACCCCCTCGCTGTGTACAATAACATCGCCACAGTGTAGTGTGTACCTAGGCATCCTTACTGTTTATAAAAATACCCTCGCTGTGTACAATATCATCGTCACTGTGTAGTGTGTACCTATACATCCTTACCGTGTATAAAACACCCACATTGTACAATAACATCCTCGCTGTGTACAATAACATCGTCACAGTGTAGTGTGTACCTAGGCATCCTTACTGTGTATAAAAACACCCACACTGTGTACAATAACATCCTCCCTGCGTACAATAATATCGTCAATGTGTAGTGGGTAACTAGGCATCCTTACTGTGTATAAAAACTCCCACACTGTGCACAATTACATCCTCATTGTGTACAATAACATCGTCACAGTGTAGTGTGTACCTAGGCATCCTTACTGTGTATAAAAACACCCACACTGTACAATAACATCCTCACTGCGTATAATAACATCCTCGCTGTGTAGTGTGTACCTAGGCATCCTTACTGTGTATAAAACACCCTCGCTATGTACAATAACAATAAAGCTAGGCACATATGTTTCGCAAGTTTACAATACCGGTAACGATTTGTGCCTAAACCCTCGCACACACGCCTTAATTGTTTTGTAACACGGTGGCCGCACCGTGACCAAACTTGATACAACCGTAACCTATTTTCATTACACTGTAAATGTGATACATATATTCGTCTGAAGTACAACCTTACCCTCTCATTTCTTATTTTGCCCTCAGTTGTTTTCCTGTTTGACCGCGTCTTGACTTAACCTTTCGTGTATTTTGTCTTTCACACAAAATGTTTACAATCTTTCCTTGAATTTTTTACTCATTAACGAAGAATCATATTGACAAATTTATGATCCTTTACAATCATGGAGTGCGACATGTTTAATTTCGGTGTATTATTGATAAAATGTATTTTATAAAACAGAGAAAATGTATTTTATGCAGGTGAACGACAGAGAGAGTGGATTGTTGGACCAGAGAGAATGTGTATTGTTGTACGACAGAGTGAGTGGACTGTTGTGCCATGGAGAATGTGTATTGTTATACGACAGAGATATTAGACTGCTGTGCCAAGGAGAATGTGTATTGTTGTACGACAGAAAGAGAGTGGACTGTTCTTGCAGAGAGAATGTGTATTGTACAACAGCGAGAGTGGACTGTTGTACCAGAGATAATGTGTATTGCTGCACAAACGAGAGGGTGGATTGTTGTGCCATGGAGAATGTGTATTGCTGTACAGCAGAAAAAGAGTGGACTGTTGTGCCAGGGAAAATGTGTATTGTTGTACGACAGAGAGAGTGAACTGATGTGCTATAGAGAATGTGTATTGCTGTGCGACAGAGAGAGTGAACTGGTGTGCCAGGGAGAATTTGTATTGTTATACGACAGAGAGAATGAACTGGTGTGCCAGGGAGAATTTGTATTGTTGTACGACAGAGAGAGTGAACTGTTGTGCCAGCGAGAATGTGTATTGTTGTCCGACAGAGAGAGTGAACTGTTGTGCCAGGGAGAATGTGTATTGTTGTACGACAGAGAGAGTGAACTGTTGTGCCAGGGAGAATGTGTATTGTTGTCCGACGGCGAGAGAGAACTGTTGTGCCAGGGAGAATGTGCGTTGTTGTATGACAGAGAGAGTGAACTGGTGTGCCAGGGAGAGTTTGTATTGTTGTACGACTGGTGTGCCAGGGAGAATTTGTATTGTTGTCCGACAGAGAGAGTGAACTGGTGTGCCAGGGAGAATGTGTATTGTTGTACGATATAGAGAGTGAACTGGTGTGCCAGAGAGAATGTGTTTTGTTGTACGACAGAGAGAGTGAACTGGTGTGCCAGGGAAAATTTGTATTGTTGTCCGACAGAGAGAGTGAACTGTTGTGCCATGGAGAATGTGTATTGCTGTACAGCAGAAAAAGAGTGAACTGGTGTGCCAGGGAGAATGTGTATTGTTGTACGACAGAGAGAGTGAACTGGTGTGCCAGGGAGAATTTGTATTGCTGTCCGACAGAGAGAGTGAACTGGTCTGCCAGGGAGAATGTGTATTGTTGTACGACAGAGAGAGTGAACTGATGTGCCAGGGAGAATATGTATTGCTGTGCGACAGAGAGAGTGAACTGGTGTGCCAGGGAGAACTTGTATTGTTGTACGACAGCGAGAGTGAACTGGTGTGCCAGGGAGAATTTGCATTGTTGCACGAAAGAGGTAGTGGACTGTTGTGCCAGAGAGAAGGTGTATTGTTGTCCGACAGAGAGAGTGAACTGGTGTGACACAGAGAATTTGTATTGTTATTCGACAGAGAGAGTGAACTGGTGTGCCAGGGAGAATGTGTATTGTTGTACGACAGCGAGAGTGGACTGTTGTGCCAGGGAGAATGTGCATTGTTGCACGAAAGAGGGAGTGGACTGTTGTGCCAGGGAGAATGTGTATTGCTGTACAACAGTGGGTGTGAACTGATGTGCCAAGGAGAATGTGTGAATATCTTGTACGACAGAGAGAGAGTGGACTGTTGTACCAGGGAGAGTGTATATTGTTGTCTGACAGAGAGAGAGAGTGGGTGTTGTATCATAGAGAATGTGTATTGTGGTACGACAGCGAGAGTGAACTACTGTGCCAAGGAGAATGTGTGAATATCGTGTACCACAGAGAGAGAGAGTGGACTGTTGTACCAGGGAGAATGTGTATTGTTGTCCGACAGAAAGAGTGAACTGTTATGTGTTTTGAAATACGAAGTTGATTCTATAACCTTCAGATCAATTCAATTATCAGTTGAATTTTATTTATAGGAGAAAAATGCCAAACAAAGGCCGTGTGAAACACCTTTTATAGTAGATTAATAAACCAACGATCTTTGAAAGCTGTCAGTTGAAATGAATTGGATGTGTAATCGTTACAGGTGTTATACCAGCTAAGCATTTTTGTAACATATGGAAATAGCTTTGAGACAATACCTTCCAAGAAAAGTGGGAAAAGTTATCATTTGAGATTTGTTTGTTGTAAAGAACCTTTACATTGGAGCTGTATAACTGGCGTAGTCATATAGATTTTTGGATTTCTTTATGTTTGGTATATTTATATCTGATTTTAAGTCGCATTTACTCCTTGTATCACATGTTTGATTACGTTATTGACAAAGATACCACTCTGTATCGGCTACTCTTGGAGATAAGGTACGAATAACTTTAACATGAAACCGCTATGATTTGAGGTTAGAAGATGTATGTGACGTCAGTATGCAACTATTATGACGTTTATGTAACCGTTATGTCAGTAGACAAACCTAAAGATATCAGAAAACCTGGTTTGTGAAGTATCAAACTAAACAACACTGTAATTTATTGTGTTTCTCACATTTTTTATATATTAGAAAAGAATTCTATTTACAAAGTGTTTATCGTGTCAAAATCAATACGAAGATACGGATGCAATATATTGTTAAACATTTTCTTGTACATATATATATGTAAATAGTCGTTTTTGGGGAGCACTGTTTTATACACAAGTGTTGGTTTTGAATTATGCATGGAACAATTTTCTTAAATATGCAAATTAATTGTTCTTCGATGCACAAAAAATGCATGTTTAATTATAAACTCAATTACTAAGATTACGAAAGCTTATATCACCTTCTCATCTCTACAGTGCATTATACGTATTTAAATAATGGCTCTTGCACACATGTGTAACGGTGTATGTATCTATACTTCTGAACGCAAGCCTGAATAACCAAGTTACTATATATAACGGAACATATATAATTACTCCTGTGTTACAGATAACAAGGGTTGGGATGGAGTTTCATGTTGCCCTGGTGCTCGCGGAGCTTAGGGGCAACATGAAACCGTTGTGTTTGTGATGTCGTCGTGATGCGTCCTGAAGTTGTCTTGTTTTTGTCCGGACTTGTTCTTATTTGTTGCCAGTGTTGTCGAGGGTGGTTTCCTTCACCCATTGGGCAGGCATGCCGTTTTGCAAGTGAAATCATTAAGTATGGAGTTAAGCCCGAATCAATCAGACAAACAAACAAACAAACAGATCAATTATAGGTGTACATGAAGAGAAACCGTCTTTACACCATTTTGGCGAATCAGTCCAATATGCGTGGGATTCACGTGGACAGCACACTCTGTCGAATCTCTTTAGCGAAGTTCAGTCTGTTGTAAAACAATAGTTCCAAAATTAAAAATATAACCTTCCTGCGACGGAGTACTTGGCTTGTGGGAATTTCTCTCCTCGCCTATATCATTTGCAAAATAATATTGTTTATGTCATGCTAGTAGTTATGTATGTTCATGGCATAAATACTTTTATGTTTTGGATTAGGATGTGGTTGTATTTGACCGATATTACAGATCTATATGCTGAGTATAAAACAGGTTTCCAACGAGTAAGCCTGTAGTAGGCCTACCATTTTACTGTATTGTTTTCCACATCATCTTTGAGGTTGCCAAAATAGATTTCATCCTCACACCTGTGTAATAATGATACGACACAATTAGTGTGTCCGTTTAAGTTTGGATAATCGATATCTTTGTCATTTCATCAATGTCATCTGATCAAAAATTACCATATCATATTAACCACTTCACACTGCACTCGTGCAATGTTTTCTCTCAGACTCCAAATGTTTGTTACATTGTACATTTGTTGATATCACCAAAAGTTTTTTAATAATATTTTCTTTTAAATCTTATTTGTTATGCGTTGTTTTGTTTTATTGAATTAATAACAGTTTAATATGAGCCAACTTTCCACCAAACCCCGCAAATAAAATAAAGAGTTTTTATTCCTCTGAACCCATGCCCAGTCCGAGTCTCAATCTGTTTTTACCATACGCAAGACAGTCCTAGTTTTTTCTCTCTCAATTTAGACTGTATTTAAAAGTTGAGTTTTATTTCAATTCATTATAAGTTTTGAACGACATTCAATTCATTATGCCTAGCACGAAATTAAGTATTTAACTAAAATCACATTTATATTGAGTTTAAGTATTTATCTTAAACACCTGTACGTGTAAAGAAACTTTTACATATTACATCTGGATAGCAAAATCGATTTAATACCAAGACTAGATAGGTTGAATTTAAACACGTATACCGTTACATCCAGACAACTCTCAGCCTTTACCTCGGTGAAGACCTGTAGCTTAATCGGTTACAGCCTTGGTTCTGTCAGCTCAGTTCGAATCCGGGTATAGAGGGAAGTAATATTTTCCTTCTCGGAAATAAAAATATACGATTCTCAAGAATATGTCCAATAGCTCGAAATTTGTTAAGTACGTAGGAGTTTTGTGTATATCTATTAACTAAAATCTATATTTTTAGGCAATTCAAAGTATGATCATGGGATTATTAATCTATTTTATTAAAAACTAATCTTTGTTTTTACCTTCTTCTTATTTTAAATCGTCTCTTGACATTCTCTCCTGTCCACTTCTTGAAGGAAGCAGTATTACAACAAACAAGGAAACTGGCGAGTCAATACATGAGTGCTCGTATAGAACTCGGAGACAGCTAGGCTTACTATACTTTTTTAGTGTGACCAACACTAACTTAATGTAATGGGGTTTCATTTAGTCATTTATTTATTTGTGAAACTGTTTCTTCAAAGTGTGTGGGTGAGATAATCTTCCCAAAATATCATCAATATATATAAAGGACCTTAGAAACAAGTTTTATTCAGAATCAAATAAAACACTAGCTCTTATATACAGCTTTTGAAAGTGGATACGCTAAGACAATGTTTTTAGATGAGAATTGTATATACAGTCAATAGATATACGACGTCCAGACGTACAAAACCTTTAGAAAAAGCCTTACCTTGTCAAAACCCATTCTGTCCTGTTCGTTGAATACTCACCGAGGGGCGGAGAAACTGGGAGAGACCCCGGCATATCCAGCCAAATCTCGCTCTTAAAACGGGAAGACATTTCAAATCAATCAAGAGGTCGTTTTATGATACAATCTAACCCACAAGTGTCCAAGGAAGAAAACGAAATGGTTTAAATCAAGTTAAGGCCATACAAGTTTTATATATATTGTAAGATTATTTGCAGTAATATGCTAGCTATTGCTTAATTCGAAAGGTGATGAAGACTCCTGGAGCAAAGCTACGTGAACCTCAACGTAGATGGCCAGTCATTACATCAATCGTATTCTCGTTTATATAGTGGACCAGACTAAGACAACTCTCGTACGCTATGTCAGGCCATCGCGCATTAATTTCCACCAATATTAATGTCACAGAGCAGCAAATAAAAGAAGTGCAAAACAAGATGTCCCGAATGAATCTTAGAGTCAATGTCTCGACGTAGGAAGTAGAATTGATTATATTTTAGAATGCCATTACATTATAGAGTGGAAGATTTGACGGAAGAGATGATGATGATTTGATTCCGTATTTTAGAGTGATACTCGAGAAAACGGCCCAAACATTATGCAGGCTGTTGAGGAGATATTGAGGTCAGGGTGCTGGAGGTAATCACCTGAACTACCACCAGAGTAGGCTTCGACAGGAGGTCACTCAGTAATTAAAGCTTGCCTCTGGTGAATTCTAGTGGGATTGATTGATGGAAGAGCACTAGAGACTCCGCTCGGATCAATTCAATTACATCTGTGTTCACAGGTGCTTCTTGTACAACGATAACCGATAGTATGTACGTTAACAGCTCTTCTGATATACTGAAGATAATCACTGGTTTTCACAACATGCATGGTGTTACCAATTTCGGGTTGATATACTTCAAAATTAAAAATTCATGTTCTTCACTTATTGACCGTAGGATACTGTGTCTAGAGTGAGTTAATTGTTCTTCCTATAAGGCTGTTCTCGTCCTCATTATTCTCTCCACTGTAGTACATTTCTTTAATACTTACTTTTTACTTAATATATCTTAACCTAACTGTATTTATCAATGCAGTAGCTGAATCGAGTTCAGTCATGTTTCAGTTAACTGGAACAAAGAACTTATTCACAGTGAACTTTGCACACAGTACTTAACGGAGCCTTTAATTGAGCTCGAATAGAATAAATTATTTGTACAACTACTCCGTGTGGCAATTTCTCTCATGACAGCAGCTCCGTGTGAAAGTTTTCTCCCACAGCACCGTTAGTAGTATAGTCGGAGCATCTCAGGTGGCATAGATTAGTACATAATAAGGAAGGGTTCAACGTTATCATGTAGTAATTGTTTTGTGCGTTATTATGTATGGAGGATTCGATCGAATCCTCCATACATGATAACGTAGGTGTATACGTTATTATGTATGGAGGATTCGATACCTCTATACATGATAACGTAGGTTTATACGTTATTATGTATGGAGGGATCGGTTTGATCCCTCTATACCTATAACGTAGGGTGTATGCGTTAACCCGTGTTGGGACTCGATAGGATGGCCGCCATCTTTGACGTGACGTCACAGGTTGAGGATGATGGCGCCATGCTGGGTCACCAGAGTGCATGACAAGTGTGTCGTCTGCTTGTTTAGGAATGTTGGCGGTTACATTGTATTTGGTTCTTCCGCACTACTATTTATGTAGTAATATTTAGTACATGATAACGTTAAACTCAACGACATTATGTATTCATTCTGGGCGGAAGATACATGTAAAGACAGGGGTTATTGAGAACTTATTGACCAAGAAAGCGGCGTTCGTAACGTCACAGATTGCACTTGATGGTCGTGGTTCTGGGCGGTGACTCCGTTACATAGAGAAAGGGGACGCAAGTCTTATATACTAGAACGGAGAATGGGTGTCTTGAGTCGACGGTTTAAAAAAAAAGAAAGGATTGAATTAATTCTATGCCTGGTGATGGCGGGGTATGCACAGTGTCAATGACCTTGCCGGATGTCAAGCCATGTTATGCAATGTCTTTGACGTTGAAAAAAATGCGCAATGACGTCAATATGTCGAGTAACCGTGTCGCCTAGCGTCGTAAAGGGAACGATACAACAACGGTATCGATCGAGTTATCTCCCTTGAAAACAAAGAAGACATGTACGTTATTATGTA
>JAQQZZ010027045.1:0-10784 GCA_030265115.1 Mopalia vespertina | reverse complement strand
ATACTGATTCTCAGACTACGCTTGATTTGGGTAGAAAGAATGTAGGAAGGCTGTTATACTGATTCTCAGACTACGCTTGATTTGGGTAGAAAGAATGTAGGAAGGCTGTTATACTGATTCTCAGACTACGCTCGATTTGGGTAGATAGAATGTATGAAGGCACTTATACTGATTCTCAGACTACAGTTATCAATAAAAGTACAAGTATCTGTATTATAGACATATAATCGTCTCTGTTCAAATATATCAACAGTTACAGCTTTCTTCATCTAGTATTTACAATTAAAGTACCTGTTAACACACCCATATGTTCCATCGATGCTTCGTTTACTCGGCGTCTGTGTATCTTGTGGCTGTAAGTCAACTTATATAGATCTGCATGGAATAATTACTGAGGATGTGACTGAATCACATAGCAAACTGCTCTTTATCCAACCTACATAGTACATCACACTGACATTTTAAATTATTTAATCACGTGCTGTGAGATTTCCCGTAAATGTAGTCAAACGTGTTGTTATATTGTACTGTCGCTAACCAGCTTAATGACCAATTAACGTACTAAGTAGTCCCATAACACACGAAGTAGACTAACACAGATGTAGACCCACTTCATTAAGGGTTTGAGGTAACCATTTAATACCCACTTACTACGATTTGACCTTTATAATATCCTCAACTAGGAACTAAGGGAGAGTTATCTGTTTCTAAAGCGTCGGGAAATAGTTTTATCGCATTATGTCAAGTAGAGTATTGTCTACATTTTGTATATTATGCAGCGTATAGAGTCGGTCCCGTGGTTATTTTGTAAACAATTTTAGATCAAATGAGTCCTGATTTCTGATTAAGTTGAATGCATTTAGCACTGTGACCTTTTAGCGAGACAGAAAAAAGTTTTAATATCTGTGAATTACCGGAAACAAATAAGATCAGGTTAGATCCGGTGTCTAGATTCGGTTAACATACACGCTTATATCTCTATCTGATATTTCCTAAGTTTACAATTATTCGAGCTCTCCACAGTTGTGTCCTGTCGTCCCTGTACCTCTGTCTATTTGCTTCGCCATTCTCTCCATAGTTGTGTCCTGTCGTCCTTGAACCTCTGTCTATTTGATTCGCCATTCTCTCCATAGTTGTGTCCTGTCGTCCCTGTACCTCTGTCTATTTGATTCGCCATTCTCTCCATAGTTGTGTCCTGTCGTCCCTGTATCTCTGTCTATTTGATTCGCCATTCTCTCCATAGTTGGGTCCTGTAGTCCCTGTATCTCTGTCTATTTGAATCGCCATTCTCTTTTACAATGAACATATAAGCTGACCTTGCTTCTTTTCCCGGCCTGCTTTGAGATTTTCGATATTGTTTAATAATATGAAGGCATTCGATTGTGACACAGAGCTAAAAACACAAATCGGTCAAAACCAAGACCTCAAAAATAAATTGATATTTAAAAAAATGTCTGATACTATGTTTTTAGAAAACTGCCAAATGTCACCCTAATAAATCTGATTGAAGCACAGGCTTAACCCTATATACATGTTTCAAATTTCGGTTGGGTTTCAGTTGTACTAAATGACTGCGCATATGTAAAATAACCTGTAGACGTAGATCCGCGTCATTAGGTGAACGATAAGGCATATATTTTGTATGATAATTTTAAAATAGTCACATTTAAAGAGGTAATGCATTTCGTCTTCTCCTAACAGCCGCTGATTCCTACACAAAATAAGATTGTGTTTTCTGGTGGAAAACCATGCTGGCAGACGGGTGACTAAGCTTTAATGGGATATCAAACGAAATTGTCCACACAAATTCAGAACGGATTGCCACAATTGTTTGAATGCATCAGTTAATTATCGAAAAGAACCCAATTTTTTTATTTTAAAGTATGGTTTACACATGCCATATTCCTTAGATAAATTGAAGTGTTTCTTATATATTATTTGATCTATCGACCACGTACCTGTTCTGTGTCTATATGTAGTTGTTTCACAGAGAGGTAGCTGACTAATACACAGGTATTGATCTTTGTCTAATTGAAAACATTTTCAATTAATCCTCGTTGTAGCTTTGAACAGATATCTCCAATTATCTCCTCGTTGAACGTGCCAACTTTCCATAAATTCCACGACTCATATCAATAAAGATTGGCTTGAACGAATGGCTGTCATAGCAATATCACGAGTTGAAAAATGGGATTTATATTAACACTAGAAACTATGTCAAAGTTCTCCTTTGAAAAACGAAATTTTGTTTCGCCGTTGTGATGAAGGTGTGTTGTATAAGATTTCTTATTGTGTATATGGCCTGAAAGAGACTTCCTAGGTCACGAACATCAAGGCCTCTTCAATCCTCAACAGTATAACTCCATTTTTAGATGTCTGTTGCCTAGTTCCGAATCGAATTAGCATCAATATTATCCCATATCATTTTCCTCGGGGTATGAGTATAAAACAAGTATTGATTTTCCATTAGATATTGTATAGTTTACTATGTTCTGGCTGTGATAATCAGATTAACCATACTATCTCGATCCACGTGACTACTAATTGGTTTGAAAACAGCTATTGCCTTACAACATAAACAATATATAGTCCATTATTAGTTTGCAAACTTTTTTTATTCCTTCGTATTCAGACTTCATTATTTGATGCCAGACAGACTACGTGTTGTCAAGGTGGTTGTAATAAACTGGAACTGTATTTTTGGTCTAATATATCTCGGGTAATTGCTCGGACTTATTTACAGCACGAGACATTTCGTTCCCTTTTTGCGTTTGTGTAGACATGTTCTTTAACAGTCACCATGCCAACCATTCCACCAAACGAACACAAAGAGTTGTCACAGGAGGGCCATTTTAATTACAAACCACCGTCAAGTTGATATATGTTGATTCTTTGTTACCTAATAAACTCGATCGCCTTCTCTTCCTTCGATCGGTCGCCATTTTTTTTTTATCCGCGAATACAGGGTTTTTCTAGTCTAACATTAGATCGTTTTTTAACCCAAATGCACCTTTTCCGAGTTATAATAATACTTTCTACGGAATTAAAGATAGTCGTATATATGTACTTAAGTCTTTTTATTTCTGAAACCAGCTGTAAAACGGAAATAGTAAAAGTTGTTGTTGACCCAAAGAGATATCTTTGCTTTATATCTAGTTTTGAAGTAGACAAGCCTATGCTTTTCGCGGTGTGTTTTCGACACAGACATTTTGGGAAACGAGTGCCAGAAATCAGCCAATCAAATTGAGTATAAACCAACTATACCATGGCGCAATCTTGCTTCATTTAAACCTAGGTTATTTTTGCAATTTTGAAACAGTGTCTAATTAAGTTTCCTATCGTCAACTACAGCAAATTTGTAATTGAATCAAAGGTAAACTTTCGTGAGCAATTCCCAGGAGTACATGTCCGCCTGCTCTTCATATGACTGTTAAAACAACAATGACAAGATGGGTCTGTACACTCGACAATGAGGTTACTCGGGCGTAGTGAATAGCCAGCACTGAGCTACGATCAACCATGTCAGTTACCGTACGCTACAGAAAGGGCGACGAGAAGGGGGGAAAGGACCACGTCTCATTTACCTTTTACAATCTCTTGTAGTTTTACCTTTATTTGTTTTTGTTCGTAAAATTCCTTGAGCTGATCAACTTTCACTTTGAGAAGATTTTGGTTATGTTGTTGTTTTTACTACACCTTGTTTATGATCAACTTGTTTATGATCCTAAATCAAAGATAATAACTGAAGTTTATCAAATGTGAACTTAATTATTTCACATTTAATTTTTTTCTAGGGAAAATAAAAGATTGAAATTTGACTAAATATTGCTTATCTTTAAGAAATACTTAAGTAGCTTTATGGATATCGGTCCAGATGTACTTGTCGTCAAACATTAATGATCCGCATCGTATGTCAGTAATGACGTATCCTATAAACTATAGATACCAATTATATCAATAAAAATTGTCAGTCTGAAAAATATAAAAGCACTTTTTACTGTTTTCAGCACAATATGAGGCCTATTCCAATTAGAGCCACACACAGTGGATAAAACAAGTCATGATGTAACCATTTTTTATTTGATTCTCCAAGATCTTTAACATCGGATCAGCTTTCCACTGCGTTAAAAAAAAATTGTGTCTTTCAAAATTGGGGCATACCAGTGAGCTGAAGGCAGTTTGCATGGATATGGTTGACAAAAATCAATTTCTTACAAACCCCAAAATACAAAATTTTATATACTCTCCAATATTGAATATGTTTTCTACAGTATCAATATTGATTCTTTTCTTTTCTATTGAAATCAAACATTTTCATTTTCAGGGAAGAGCAGATTTTTAATTTGACTATAATTTTTCCTCGTTAAATAAAGTACAATGTACCGGGTACTTATTGTTTATTATTTTTGGCAATTCTTGATTATGGTGTAAAAACAATGTTTAAATGAAAGCAAATAATATTAACTGTTACAGGGTCAGTTGACATATGGACAATGGGATGAACAGACAATAGAGTTGAGTTTTGCTGATTTTAAATTTAGCGTCACTCACTATTATTTAAAAAAGTGCGCTGATGAAGGTCATGATCATGAAGGTCGAGACAGTGAAGGTCGCGACTCTGAAGGTCGCGATGATGATATTGAGGACAATGAAGGTTAGTTTTTTTGCACAATTTGTAGTATACTCTCTAATCACGGGTCATTATATCCACTGATAAAAGGAGATGTTGTTTTTGAGCATGGCCAAAACAGGGTCACTGTGAAATTAACCAATTAGGCAATGACATTTAGGGTGCTTTAGACTGCAGTTGTTTATGTTGTAACTGTTAAATGCCATGACTGTTTAACTGACTGGCTGAAAAAAAACTTTGTCAGGAACCAATTAAAGTCTGTATGAAGGTTCAGACTAGAAAATGTCTGAGGGAGGATTTTAATTGGTTGTTTTGAAGTAAACCCTGTTCTGGCAATCCTCGACAAATGGGCATTCTTTTGTCAGAGGCTTTAAAGACAGGATTTGTATATAACACGATTGATTATTGAGAGTATATTTGTAGTTGTCACTTAAGAGGTTTACCTGTATATAAGAAAATACAAAATAGTTGACCAATTAAAACACCATGAGTATGTGAAATCCTCAAAAGGCGTGGCTAAAAATTGTACCCTCTCAAATATGAATTACGTTTACTTTTCCAGACCTGCCAACCTGGTGAATTCTGGAGTATTTTGTACACATAATTTATGTTAAATACACCAAAAGGCTATTAAAATACACACAGAAATTAATATTCTGTACTATGCTGCACAAATAGTTAAGAAAATACTCCTAAAAAAAACAATTTTATACACAATAATTTCATCTGGGGTAGACAGGTCTGCTTTTCATCTTAGAGATCACGAGCCCTCTGGCTAAGGACAATTAAACAATAAATAAGGCTTAATGCAAACTCATCTGAATTTATTGACAAGACATTTTTCCATGCAGATATTAGCACTGTTTTCAAGCTATTGAGAGAAGTAACATGATTGATTGGTGTTTTACACTGTACTTAAGGGTATTTCACTTTTATGACGGCAGTAAATGTATTCCAACAATAATTGACACTGGCACAACCAAGATGTGAAGCTTTTTCATTATATTGGAAAGTTAATTTTCCTCCATTGCTAAGTAAAGACAGCATTGCTACTCTTCAAACAACATTTAACATGAGGAGCATATTTACTATTCAGTGAAGCACCACAGGTGTGAAAACAACTACACTGGCTTGGTTGAACTAAAGGGACGGTTAACTTAAGAAACAAAGCTAAGCATTGAATAGAGCATGAAATTTACTGTCAAATAATGTTAATTTGGTATTTTTGCGATTTGTTTTACAATTCTTATTCAATATCCAAAGTTAGTTAGTCCATTACAGCGTAAAAATACTATGGGGCAGATTTTATAACAATGGCAGCTGGAGGTGTGTGCCACTTGACCAATCAGCTAACCACATTGCTGCACATGTCTGGGTGATTTACCATAATTAAAAGACACATGGCTACTTAACATATTGCTCAGTACACATGACCCCGTCTACCCCAACAAAGCAGCCATACATTTCATGCCTATTTTCTGAAGAGCCCTTTGGTCGCTTATGACGGCACGGGGGCCGTGGCTTAGTGGTTAGCAAGTGCTTTTTTGGAGCCTACTTCGATGTACCGTTCACAGGATCGAGTCCGCCTGTCAACCCTCAGGTATATGAGTGAGTCACAAGATGTGGCTCCGGCAATCGCGGGGGTGGTTTTTAAGAGGTTTCCTCACGGTTTTCCACCGTAATAAGGCAAGGAGCAGTGTGAAGTGGACAATCCGTCGTCATAAAGGTGAAATACCCTTGAGTATGACTTTAAACCCCAATCAAACAAACAAACAAACATGGCGGCACAGACAAACATGTTTGAAGGTAACAGTGTCACACACATTTATTGCTCACAAATACCCACTCATTCACTAAGCCTACACTGTTAATTATAGGGTCTATACCTTTAAAGAATACACAGGAGGATAACAGTATGGATTGGGTTGTAATATTGTTCTATGAATTATAATAGCAAATAATAACTTACTAGCAGACATCATTAATAAGGAAACACAGTGAAACCTATTGAGGAAATTTGTTTCGGAGGATGCAGGGGGTGGGGGAGTTGATTCAATATAATAGCCAATGTCTCTGTTTCAAGGAGGATTTGTTCCTTGAATTTAAAAGGCTTCCATGAACTTTTTTGTGGTCAGATTGATAGTTTTTGTGTTGTCCCAGTCAATTTTATTAGATTTTGAATCCGATTGATCTATGCTTGGTTTCTTCTGCCCATTGAGTCGGTATGACTACATTTTTGTTAAAGATTATGTAAAACTCCAAGCAAATAAATAAATTAGGACGATGTTAATCCCCCTAGTTTTGTTGTTATTTTCAGATCAGATCCCTAACGCTTTCCTTGACATGATTTCAATGGACAACGATTTTCCCTCCAGAGCTCACTGTCTTAGTAGATGGTAAGTTTATTGTCTTAGCATGGACAGTCGGAGAGAGGTTCATGTTGCCCCATAGCTCTGAGAGTATAAAATGACAATACAAGCTGATCTGTTGTGTGGCCTTTTCTTTTCTTTATTTTACAGCGGGTGGTTGGAGGGAGCTTGATGTTACCCTGGTGCTCTCAGAGCTAATGGGGAACAGGAAGTGGATCTGTTTGTGGTGTCTGTATTGCGTCCTAGGTTTGCCCCATGTTGTCTTTGTTTGTTGCCAGTGGTGTCAAGGGTGGTTTCCTTCACCCATTGGGCTGACATGTCGTCATATAAGTGAAATACCCTTGAGAACAATGTAAAACTCCAGTCAAACAAACAATCTTGCCTGTCGCCCAAGAGGCCAGGTCACATACAGTGCAAACCCCAGAGATACTCCTCCTTTCTGCTCTTTATTAATATCAGTTGTCATATTATCCAACAGCCACTTCAATTAAATACCCTGACTAAAAACATTACCAAAGTAAGTTTTACATTCACATATTTTGATAGTTATTTTGTCAAACGTTTAGTTACAAAATTTGGTCGTGGCTAATTGCATGTAGGTGAACCTTTCAGACCTGCCTACCCGGTGTATTTTGTACACATAAGTATGTGGAATACACCAATAGGCCGTCAAAACACGCTCAGCAATTAATATTCTGTGCTATGCTGTAACACAATAATACACAAAATCGTAAGAAAATACTCCTAAACAACACATATTTTACACATAAGTTAAGTCTACGGTGGGCAGGTCTGACCTTACCATTTACAAATATCCTTGGCAAATGGGTAGAATTTCACAAAATGTATGACTGGACATAAGCCCACAATACATTTTACTGGTCTACAATGTTAAATATTTATAAAAAATCTGAAATGTCTGAAAACTTAGCAGGTGTTAATAATTGATCCACTATGGTTTCTACAGGACTCTGACCCGGTAGGAATTTTCGATCACTGGCAAAATCATGGATCTACACAAATTTATGGTTATTAGTTGTTTCAAAATATAAAGAATTATCTTAAATGTGTTACAGCATGCAGAGACCTTTTGTTACCTGTGTAAGCAAGGATTTAGTAAAGTCTATACCTATAGACGTCATGTCAGACAAGCTCATGGTCTAGTTGATGGGATTTTACCACCCCAGAAATCCAAGGAGCAAACAACAGAAGCAAATGTAAGTTCTTTTTTTCTTCTATTGTTTTGGTTAAAAACATTCTTTTTTTTACGTTCTGAACTCTGTACCATAATCCACGCTGGGTAAGAGGATCTGGGCTATTCTCTGCTTCTGTTGCTATGGCATGTCATCTTTTGAGTCAAATAACCTTAAATACGGCATAAAGCCCAACTGAATGAAACTAACTATGTTCTAAGTCTGTTTCGAGGTCATGTGTGTATAAGCCATAATTAGGGCTTCAAATGCCAACCAAGCAAACCTACCATACACTGCCCTCATATAAGTGAAATAACTTTAAGCAAGGCTTAAAACAACAATCAATCACTCATGTTTTACTGTTTGAAGGAATCCTTGAGAAGTTAAAGTTAAGTGTAATCATTCATTTTGAAAACAAGGGTAAAAAGTAAACATCACACAAATTTAAAAATATTCTCCACATTAAAAACATATTTTTTATCCATATTTCTATCATTTGTTTTGTTTTCCTTGTTTAGGATGGAAAAGATGAAAAAGATCGTTCCTGTCAGAAATGTAACCGTGTGTATTCTAGCATGAAGAATCTTAAAAAACACATCAAGACCATTCATAAAATACCATCTGGGGAATTCCCGGTTAAAATGAATCTGAAAGTGAAGTCAAAGGAAGGTACCAAACCGAAAACAAATCTCAGAACATCGACCAGTGATTCAAAGTTGCAGTCTTCTTCAAAACCTATACCGGTAAATGTTCATTTTTTTCAAAACATTTCATTTAAACATACGAGATAAGATTTGACTGCTGATTCAAACAGTCCATATGGATATAGCGGATTGGATTTGAATAATGACCCAAACAGTCTATATGACCATAACGGATTGGATTTGAATAATGACCCAAACAGTCTATGACCATAGTGGATTGGATTTGAATAATGACCCAAACAGTCTATATGAACATAGTGGATTGGATTTGAATAATGACCCAAACAGTCTATATGACCATAGTGGATTGGATTTGAATAATGACCCAAACAGTCTATATGACCATAGTGGATTGGATTTGAATAATGACCCAACAGTCTATATGACCCAACAGATTGGATTTGAATAATGACTCAAACAGTCTATATGACCAAAGTGGATTGGATTTGAATAATGACCCAAACAGTCTATATGACCATAGTGGATCGGATTTGAATAATGACCCCAACAGTCTATATGACCATAGTGGATTAGATTTGAATTATGACCCAAATGGTCTATGTGACCTCAGCGGATTGGATTTGAATAATGACCCAAACAGTCTATATGACCAGAGTGGATTGGATTTTAATGCTTACCCTATGAACATACTGGACTGGATTTGATTGTTGACTCTGACAGTCCGTACAAACATATTAAATATACAACAATAGATTTGAATGCTGATTCAAACAGTCCATATGAAAACCGTAGTGGATAATGATTTGAAGGTGGGCTCCCAGTCCATATGAACATACTGGTCTAGATTAGAATGCTGACTAACAGTCCATATAGAGATATGGGACAGGTTTATTGGGACAGAGTTGATCAATCACAATGTTGTAGTTTCTGAAGACACCTTTTGTTATGAACATTTCAAGACTCTTAGTCATTTGACCCAAATTCTCTTGTTTATCTGTTTTAGTCAACACATTCAGGTTAAAGATATATCAGTGAAATTGGCATGACTCAGCCCCCCAATTTAACCAAAAAAAAACAAAAAAAAGCAATATTATTAAAAACAGGAAATAAATTAATCTTTTCCTCTTACAGAGTCAGAGACCATGTTGTTGTAGAAAGTGTGGTCAGACATATTCCACCCAGGCCAATTTACGTCGTCATCAGATAAAACGATACGGCAAAGTCTATGGTAGCTTAAAACCTGGTGAAGAACCATTCAAAAAGAGGAAAAAAGATGTCAAGGTTTGTAATTCTCTGTATTTCTTCAGATGTCATTTGAGAATCAGTAATGCTTTAATTAATATTTAGTAGGACATTAAATCACAAATAAAAAAAAAACATGAACAGTCCCAATTCAAAAACTGTTATTTGAAAAACATCTTTAAGCTTGTCTTATATTTGAATATGAAGAATACAAAGATCATAGAGGCTGGTGGTCATAGGTTTTTACCCTGTTTTTTTTAAAGTACTATACTTTCAATACTTGCAATACTCTTGGGAATAATGTAAAGTACCAAGCATGTACATTAAATAAATGGGTGTTATTTCTGTTGCTCTCGGAGCTAAGGGGCAACAAGAAATGGATATTGCCCTTGCATTTCATCTGGTGATTGTCCGGTCTTCTCTTCAGTTGTGTAAAGGGTTGTTTCTTTCGTCCATTGGTTCTGGTAAGCTCTCATACGAGTGAAATAATCTTAAGTACACATAAAACTCCAATCAAACGAACAAACAAACAATGTTAAAGGAGAAGACCACCCAAAAACCATATTCTATAAATATATAAAACTTTTTGTGTGTAATACAATACATTCATTTCCATTTTCATAACCTGATCGTAACTCTGGTTATCATCCATTAAAGAGCAACACAAGCACCAGTTGAGTCATCA
>JAQQZZ010027034.1:0-10890 GCA_030265115.1 Mopalia vespertina | reverse complement strand
CTTTTAATCGCGTATTAATGTGTTTGCTTAATGTTGTCTCAGTACTTACGTGTGGTGGATGTTGTTTGCCCACAGTAATCCTGTCGCCAATTGTAATTTCGTGCAGCTACTGGCCTTTAGCTAAGCGCACAATTTTATTTTTTGTTTGATTGAGGTTTAACGCCATACTTAATGTTATAAACTCATATGTCGGTGAGCCAGCTTAATGGATGAAGGAAATCTGGCTCTATGCAACTGGCAGACATAGTCGAGGAAGGACGATTGTAGGACGCCACGCAGACACCAACAACATATCGGCTTCGTGTTGCACCTTAATTAGCTCTGAGAGCACCAGGGCAACAAAACGTTTTGGAGTATATCCATTGTGTCAAATCGGTAGCAAACTTATTCTGACAACAGAAAATCCATTAGTAACATTTCAATATATCGTTATGTCGCTGTATATCGATCGAAATCCACCTGGGATAAATATATATGAAATACAGTTGGTTGTGACGCTAGACACCAGTCAACAAATCATTGCCCAGTTGCTTTTCTAATGTCCCGTCTTAATGCATTCGCTCTACTTGTGGCCGTTGGAGTGAAGGGCATTAGAGTTGATATGGAAAGAATCTAGAAAGTGCTAGTTATTTAACATAATAACGATAACTTCATTTTAACTCAATATTTCAGCATTTATGATGGCATAATAAATGACGAAATATTGAGTCAAAATTAAGTTATCGGTTTTCGTAATAACACTAATTGTGTATTATGTTAAACTCTTCAGTGGAACTACAGGATACTAGTTATTTAGTTTAGTATATAAATTACCTAAATATAGCTAGTTCCTGTCGTGATTGTGTTTTAATAATCACCAGATTATACAACTAGGATGAATTAACACCCGTAAGCCATAAGAGAAATCAACCGCGTTGTCAATATGGCTTCAGGAGAAGTCCATGTGCTGGTTATAACTGTATGACTGTATATGTAGCGTGACTGGGTTATACTGGTATGAAGCAGAATTCCACTCTCTCCCACCCGATTTAAACGATTAATTTCTGTTTGATTCAAGTTTAACGCCGTACTTTAGTTTATTTCACTCATATTATGACGTGGCAGTACGTTGGGCAAATGAAACCCTCCTTAACAATCCAGGTCAAATACACGACAATCGCAGAATGCAATTCAAAGACATCACAAATAGGTCGGCTTCCTGTTCCTCATTTGATTGGAGAGCACCAGGGCAACAGGAAGCTCCCTCCAACCACCCGCAAACGGAGTAATGCACCAAGCAGATAAATAAATGATATGTGCACTTGATTACATTTGCATTTTTTGTAAGGACCCTAATATATTGAATTCTGTTACATATTTCCAAGAAACAATCACCCTACATTCGAACAAAAGTCAAGCAATTATGTTTTTCTTCCGTGTTTTCATTTTTAGTTGTCACTTGCTTCCTAGACATTTTGACCTTTACGATTAGCCTATGTAGATACTTGTTAGCAAATAAATGATACAAATAATGTAACTTACAATAGACTGCATTAGTAATTTTTTGTCTATTTGCAGGCCCCCAGGCAAGAATTGCTCGCTGGTATAATCATTTCATGAGATAAGATATTAGGCATCTTCATCGTATTCCAGAGATCCTAGTGCGTAGCCTGACTCGAGTAACAATGAACATTGTCTGGCAGCAGTCTGGTCAGGTAGCATCGCGTTCAGTATATTAACAGACAAAGTGACGATATTCCTGGTCTGAACGAGAAGTGATAGCTGCATTAGATCGTCACTGCTGAAGTGAAGCCTTTCCTAGCCGGAATGGAGAAGATAAACGATTTGGTGTCTCCACACCCTCCGCTGGACGAACAGGACCAGATTGAGATGAACTATCTGACAATTCCATTCCGATCTCCAGCTGCCGATCACCCGGAACTGAAGCGTTCTAACAGCCACCCGTCACCGACCTCCTATGGAAGTACCTTCGACATTGGTGAGGATCAATCTGGCCTGGCCTCTACCGCAAACCTCCTTCGAATAGACTTGGAAAAGAAAATAAGTCGTCACACCGGAGAAGAACGTGATACCTGGGATAACCGAGCTCAATTCGTCCTCTCGCTAATCGGATATGCCGTAGGCCTGGGCAATGTTTGGAGGTTTCCCTACCTCACCCAGAAAAACGGGGGTGGTGAGTACTATTTATTTTATATTTTGTTACATATATATTTATAACAAAACACTTTAGGCGTGAACTACAAAAACAAAATTGAAAATTAACAGCAGAAGATCTTTGACAAAGACAATCTAATCGTTACAGCGATGCGTCGAATACTCCAGCGGACTTTCCCGCTATCACGTATTTAGCAACATATGACCATGTATAAATCATTCGTTTCAATATACAAATGTCTTTCTATCGAATAGTCGTATTGTTTAATGTGCTTAGAATTTGTGGAGAATACGTAAGAGTTAGTTGTAAAGAGAAGGTTTCCTTCAAACATTTGGTATATCTACGTAGTAATGACGTTGAGACACCATGCATGCAGGATGCCCGTATTCTGTCCAATCATCAAACACTCTATTTATATTGGGACTTACTCACATTACTGAACGCCTTCGCCCAATCAGCGACGTTAAACTGCACACAAACGGATTATGTGCCCTTAGATGACCCAGATATCACGACAACAGTATAGTATATGCCAAAATCAGCACATCGATGATTGAAGATTGACGCGCAAAGTTGAACATAGACGACACACTGTCTATAGAGATCGGGACGGTTGATCTAAAAACTTTTAAGTTATAAAACCCTATATGAGATGACGTCACACGGTTTAACCTTGATTTGATTTGCTGTTAACTCTTATGACGCGTATATTATAAAGGATGTCATTGGATGCATGCAGGTACACTCATACATTGACCGGAGCCCTCTGTATATACCACAATTCCCACTGAATAGTCACAACTGCTAGAAATGATAAACGATGTACGGTATGTTCAGTTTCTAGGTTCCGATTTTACCATTCCAAATAGAATCGATTCTTACGTCGAGACATTGACCCTAAGATACACCCGAGCGATCTTGTTATGTACATTTGTTTTATTTGTTGATCTTTGGTAATCGTCGCCTCAAGTATTTGAGGAAATGAATGCGCGATGGCCTGGCATGGCGTACGAAAGATGTCTTAGTCTCGCACACTACAGAAACTCTCGCGAGAATACGATTGCCGATTTTACATGTACCTGAAACTGTTCTTCATGTTTTAATCTGTTAATATATCTTGGGTTTTGTCTGCCAATTAATTTCTGAAGATAATCAATTATTAAAATAACAATAGAGAAACAAAACATGCACTGTTCATCAATTCTCGGAGTTTGACTTTCCTAATTATGTTTAACTATTCTTTGGGAATCACGGTAAATAGAGACCACTGGATCAGGTTTGAAAGTAGACTGAAGCGACTGCATCATTTTCTGGCTGGGTACATTCGACTATTAGTCCCGGACTAGTTTATTTAACAAATAATGTCTGGGACTGCAGGCCATATGAGAGTTTGTGGACTGACCAGTGACCCACAAAATGTTATAGGGACCTAAGCGAAGGTCCGTATAACTTTTTCTTGCTGACTGGCCAGTCTATGAACTGCCATTTGGCTAAAAGTCCCTTAAAATATTATAACATGCTGTGTAACTTTTAATGATGAATGCAGCAAACTGTACCTTATTCCAATGTTTACGGTGCAGAGGGGAAGTTACTCAAAAACGTTGCGGGCCAATATATCGTGAGAGCAACAAACACATACAAAGATCACGGAGACATTTATACGACGTCTGATATAGATGCTTAGTGTAACTGATATCTTGAATATGCCAATTACAAAATCTAGCCATAATACTGGCTTGTGTTAGGAAGACATAACATATTCTATTCTGTCCGTTTCAGAGTATCAGAATTGTCTCAACAACAACAATCATATGTGTGACATTTCTGGCATAAAAAAAGATACTTTTTAGTGTCCCTTTGTTAGTGCTTACCGTAAACAACACTCCCAGCCTTTATGAGGATAAGAAACCGTGACTGTTCTGACCAATGTTGAATCGTATTCTCGCGAGAGTTTCGATAGTGAACGAGACTAAGACAAATCTCGTCCGCTTTGCCAGGCCATCGCGCATTAATTTCCGCGACAATATTTGGGGCGATGTATGTCACGGACCAGCAAATAAAAGAAGAGCGAAACATGATGGCCTGGTGTATCTTAGGGTCAAAGATGTCTCGACGTAAGAAGTAGAATGGATTATATTTTAGAATGTGTTCTGACGTGAACCTCTGTAGATCTTGGGCCGGTTGCTCGAAGCGCTATTAAATTTAATCCTCTATTAGATGACGTCACGCCATGTTGTAGGTTTACCGTTTATGTCTAACCCGGGATTAGCGATTTAATCTGGTGTTAGCGGCTAATACTCTTTCGAGCAACTGGCCCCAGTTGGTTAGGGCGCTGGCCCTTCGAGCCAGTTTTCCACACTCTGAATCCCAAGAAATTTGTTCTTTCTCTACGTTAAAAATACATTTTTGCCATGACCAGATTATCAAAACAACCCAAACAATTAAATACATTGGAAGATAAATTCTCGATAAAATAAAATGACACTACTGTCAGCTTTTCCAATAAAAAGAGATTACTTGGATTAAAGATCGTAGTGGTTCAAACGTGCCTATCTGTAGGTCAGTTTGCTTCTTAGGGTGCTTGTCTTGTAAGCACAACTTTTAATTGGTTATCTACATTGCCCTATGCACAGTGTCGACTTTAATTTTTGTAACAGATGTTAATAAGTTTACATTTTGAAGTAGCATTTAACATTATATGATATATATATCTGAAAATAGCAGGCCCATTCTATCACTATCTATGATGTATGTATTGTTCCTTTGGATACCCTATACCACAAATGTGTTTTGGGTGAAAATAAAGTAAATTTGAAGTTTGCCAGAAAAGTCAAACACAGAGCATTACTGTAACTCCGTCTCGCCATTTCCAATTTCAAATCATCAACTTCTTCCTCAAACTATTACGTAAGTGCATAATTCAAGAAATGTTTAGGAAAGTATAAACTTGTTTCGGATTGTCGGAAATTTTGAACGGTTAGGCAAATTATCAAATTATGGTTGGGACTTATTCTTTCCTTGTGTGTTTTTCGTGAGATATTTAAATATCGGTAGCTTACTTAACATCACAACACCGCATGTTCTGCTGCCGGCTTGTTTTTCCTAACGTACAATTCGGCTATAATAAAACCTGTACCAGGTTAACATATTGCAAGTTTTAGTCTTTTGTGGTTTAAATTATCCTTTTTTTTTAAAGTTATTGCTTTAATTATTTTCTAAAAATGACTTATTTTGTGCTTCAAATATTTTTTTAAATATACATTTATGTCGGTAAGTCCGTCATGTAGTATATTTATATAAGACTATTAGCCCTAACGCAGAACATAAAATTCACGTTTGGTTTTACATGACGGACGTGCCTTTACCTCATGACAGTACGAATAATGTTTAATGATTTTGATTAAGCTAAGCAAATTACTGCTTATGTCTGATTCAGTTATTGGCAATTTTACAGATTTTTGGTATCTATTCCTTAATGGCATACTAATGCGACAACTGTATTGGAAATCGGCCTATATCTATTGGGGGTAGACATGCCATCTGTGTAGTCCTATTGATTTTGATTCTGATGGTGTTTACGTACCAGCCAGTGATAAGGGATTTAGCATGAGCACAGGATACCGTATGTAAACAAAGCGACGATTGTTAGAAATGGGTTCTTAAATCATTGTCACTGAGATTTGCCAGGGGATTAAGATCTGGAGGACGCTCCAGTATCTATATTATAGTCAATTGATTGTCAGACCGAGGGGCATTTCGCGAACAGGAAGTACATCTATCAGAAATTTGATACTACGCAAGCTTACGAAACAAACCTGGCTATATTGACAGCACAGTTGTTTGACTTTCATGCCAATATCGAATGGAATATTGCAAGAATGACGAATATATAATGCTTTGTTCGCGTAGTTGGCTTTGATATCGATAAATGTTTTTTATGTCTTCATACTGCATTCACAAATCAATCATGACGAGATACAATGCATCAGAAAACGGATTACATGACAACATAGGCATATACAAATTTGTTCGTTTGTTTGATTGGGATTTAGCGCCGTATTAACGTTTATATTCACTCGTATGACGGGGTGCCAGCACAATGGGTTAAGGAAACCACCCTCAACGCCCTTCCTATAAGCGAAATAACATTAAGCACGGCGCACAACACCAATCAATAAATACTAACATATATACATGTCCACCTAGGAATTTATAATAGCTTCTTCGTACCATTGTACCCATGAACGACAGCAAAATAATTAAGGAGATTTTTTAAAAGAATATAATTAGAACATAAACAGTGGAGGATTGGAGCCTCTGTATTTGATCACCCTAGATAGGTTTGTAACTCAATGATACATTTGTTCGTTCTGCCTGTTCCTTATACTTGAATGTGGTCTACAAATCCACATTGTAACCAAAAACAAATCGATATTCCTACAATAAACGTAGTTATTGAATAAAATAACAAATGACAAGCGGAGAGGCACTTGCGATAATCCAGTAAGAGGGAATCAATTCGCACATTGTGAAACTGACACAAGATAACCCGAACTCCGGCTAATAAGCCACATCGTATCACCTACATCCGGGTTATCACTATGTGGGAAGAATTCATCGCAGTGTGTTTCCACAGCGACAACTAAGATCGCATGTGCGTAAGACGTCACTAGGATTCTAGATACAGATAATGTAATTAATTTAACATTACAAGCACTCCTGGAAATGAGCCGTTTTCAATGAGAGTCTCAAGTTCCACAAATGCCACTAATCTATCTATAAAGGCACCCTGTAAATTAAGGCACAACCTCAGGCTCCATACGCTTTCATCTTCCATCGGGTTATCTACTTGATTCTCATGTTGGCGGGGCTTTTTTTTGCCATGACGTTTGTCTGCTATGCACCTCAAGCCGTACTCAATATTGTTGTATAAAATGAAATTAACGCTTTACTACTAGAGTGTCGATACTGCAAAAAAGCAAGAGCTTCCATGCTTACTAAAAACAAAAGGTCAACTATTCAACAATTTAATCATATTTAACACTGATATTCCAACCTTTATTTATTCGATTTCAACTAGAGTTCATACCTGAAATAGACATAAATGTATAAAGCTAAATATGCGAGTTAATTCAACTTTATCGTGAAATGTCCCGAACAGACTTTATGTACGTTAAATGGAATTCTAATAAAATTTTACTTATGTTTAATGACTTTTTTTTTACTAAAAAATGCTAACCTGCAATATGAGGGAGTTTGTTTTTTTATTTTTTGCCATTTTTTAAAGCTGCATTTTACGTAGTAATGGCGATTAAAGACCATGTGATCTAATGCAAGATGTCAGTGTTATGCCTACTTTGAGGATATGCTTTAATTTACAGGGTGCCTTTATAGATAGATTAGTGGCATTTGTGGACTTACATCCTTTACTGCATGCCCGCGCTCAAGAATTATTTACGTTGTGCCGTTCGGCAGTGATTCTTGAAGGCGTCCAAAACAGTAGCAGAAACTAAAGTCATCACATATGTCAGGATAATTAAACTTAAAGGGTGTGTTATTTTGGTGTGTATTATAACGTTTACTTTTTACAATTCCAAAACCATGTTAAAGGATTATTCATCACGTGAAATACTACGATTAATGACAAAAGGACCAAATATAAACTTACTGGGGATTTTTAAAAGTTCAAGACACACCATGATTAAACCACTGCACGCATGTTTAAGGATTTGCACATTTTCCTGATTGTTTCTAATATTGAACAAATTGGATTAAAAAAATCCCCCCCCCCCTCCCCCCCCTCACCCTCCAAACACACACCCCCACACACAACACAAGAAATTCCCCAGAGTTAGATCAATTCTGATGATAGTACTGTTAAGCAGTTAGAATTTTTTTTTTAAATCCTTGAAAAAGTACTTCTTCATCGATCTTGATTTCTCCTACGTAGCAAATCCGTATGACCAGGGTTACCATAAACTTTATAGAACTCGACAAAGATCAATATTTGTGCATGTATGTCCATTTAAGATATCATCTTGTCTATTTTTAACCATTAAAATGTTATTTTTGGCAAGTAAACCCAAATCAAAAAAACTTAAGTACACTTCTACTGACATTTTTTTCTCGGTTATTTCTACAACTTTTCACATTTTGAAAGTCTATCTCAAATCACTTTAGGAAAATGACTTTCCTTATAAGATAATGCGGATAATGCATTGTTGACGTATACATAATTTATGTGTATCTAGGAAATTTATACCTGTTATTATGTTTTGGCTGTGTCGATATCCGAGTCCATCGGGATCAACTACAATAGCTTTATGATTGAAGTTACATCAATATATACATACACCTCAGAAAAACTGTCCTAAGCCAGAGGACTTTGGGGCCTTATGAAATTTTGCTTAGCATATCTTTTAATCATCAGCTTCAGTGGAGGATATGTTTACACCATTATGCTTGAATCGTGTCTCCAAATTCACGTTGTAATCGAAACCAAATCGATTTAAAACAAATCGAATAAAGGTTTTTCGGATCTCGACCTACTTTGAGATGAATGAATATGTATCCAAAAGCCAGCTGTTCTTAATCTGATCTATTAGTCTGTTCCTGAGAAACATGACTTATCCGAGATAGAAAGCAGGAATTCCATCCATCCATTCTTTTTCAGTTAAGCATGTATACTTTCTAGTCGCTGTCTTGTGCACTGGCCAGCTAAGAGATCTACATAATTGCAATGTATTGTAGGGGCCAGTTGTTTAAAAGTGTTTTAACTTTAAACCATTGTTGGATTACGTCACCTCTTTGTGGTGTTTTCTTTTTTTATTGATTGATTGATTTATTGATTGATTGATTGATTGATTGGTTGGTTGATTGATTGGTTGATTGATTGATTGATAGGTTGCTTGCTTGATTGATTGATTGATTGATTGAATGAACGAACGAATGAATGAATGAATGAATGAATGAATGAATGAATGAATGAATGAATGAATGAATGAATGAATGATTGATTGATTGATTGATTGATTGATTGATTGATTGATTGATTGATTGATTGGCTGATTAATTGATTGATTGATTGATTGATGCTAAGCGAAACAGCTTTGCTACACCTCAGAGGACTAAGCCAGAGGACTTTGGGGCCTTATGACATTTTGCTTAGCATATCTTTTAATCATCAGCTTCAGTGGAGGATATTTTACACCATGGAAAAGTAAATCTTACGAAAGTGGTGTGTGATGTATCGAGTTTCTGATTGGACAGGTAAACATCAAGGCGATAATGTGTATCGTGGCAGGCGGATCGACATGTCACCATGACCCCTAAGCACATGAAGCCTATAAAACCACGCGCTAAATGATTTACCACCCACTTTCTCCTGTTATCCCGTTGTTTTTTGGCGTTAACTTGTTGTTAAAACGTCTCATTGCCTAACTATTAAAAAAAAATCCAGTTGATGTCCTTACATCAGTATTACAGTACAAACCCAGTGTAGAAGTGGAGAATAAAAAAGGTTCATTGTTGTACAGGTCTTCAGGGTTGTGGGCAATAAAGAGGTACATGGCAGTCAGGTGACTATAATTGAGTGACGCCATAGGGATAAAGTCCGACAGTAAAATACACTGATTTTTTGTTTTATTTTACTTCAGATTTTGTAATCTATTGTCTCTTGCGTCATCGGTTCATAGTTTTATATCTTTAGAATTTGTTTTTGTATTCGGAACTCCGAAAGTCGGTCTCTATATGAAGCTGATGGTTGTAGTATCCCGTCGGGGTAGAAAGGAGGAATAGTGGATACCTCTGTCTTGGGACTTTTTAAGCCCGATGGCGTTGGAAAATGGCCGAGATTGCTGCGTTTACCAATCAAAAGTGTTTTCCACCATTGCAATATATAAGTTAGTTTATTAAGAGATAAATTAAATTTTTAGTTGCTTATCGCTTTAAGATTTATTAACAATTTGACCTTAATAAATAAATGAATGAATAAGTTAATTAATTAATTAATTAACAACTAATTAATTAATTAACCAAAACAAAATAAGTAATAAATAAATACATGTATATAAATAAAGAAATAAATAAATAAAGCAAATAAATAAATAAATAACAGTAAATATTTTGCTTTCAAATTTTCCCTAGCAATTCGATATGTAGGCCTTTGCCAATTTTGCGTATAATAGTTAAGTGAACCTTAGTTATCTAACTTGAGCGCCGGCCAATCGTATGGCCAAACGATTAACTGTATAGTAGGATAGGCGAAAATGATGGACTCTATCCACCCACACATCAACATCGATCTGTAGAGCTGAATGAACGGAACTCTCCGACAGACCAGAGTAAGGCGAAGTGGTTTAACTGGACGACAGCCAAACAACACAATCGATACATTAATTAAGAAATGAGCGCTTTAGCCTCCAATAATTGCACCTCTGCCGCGTGGGATTGGCGTTGATTACAACTAAAACATTAGCGAAGATGAGCAGCACGCTCGCCCCACTTTCCCGCGCCATAGGCCACCACAGTAGCAGACCGACGTAACAACACCCATTCATTCAAAACAACATGATTCCCACGTGATGAAGTTTAAATAGATTCTTTATCTGTTTAGTGAGCCACCTGGGGTGTTTAAAACAATCAACTTTAATGGGTATATCTTTATTTAAACTTAATGTATACTTTTGTGGGGAGGAGTGGCGGGAGCTGGGGGGGGGGGGGGGGGGGGCTAAGAT
>JAQQZZ010027023.1:0-10890 GCA_030265115.1 Mopalia vespertina | reverse complement strand
CAAACAGCAGCATACTTTCCTCTCATTAATGGACCCGAGTTTACAACAAACACAGAGTCCATGGTTAACAACAAAAACAACAAACAGCAGCATACTTTCCTCTCATTAATGGACCCGAGTTTACAACAAACACAGAGTCCATGGTTAACAACAAAAAAACAAATAATGTCCAAAATAATGTCAACTGGTCCCAACCTCTCTAACACGAGGAGGCGTGAATGTGTATTTTAATAGCAGTTTATCATGGTGAATTCGGTTAATGAAGGAAATCAGAACAAAGCCAATTAATTTTCAATTGGTCTGTGCATAGAACCTGCAGCAAAGTAATGCATCAACTGGAACATCTGCTTGTAACTTAATCATAATGATTTCAATAAATGTACTTTTAAGCTTGATTAGCCATTGATCACCAGAATAAATGCTGATAAAGGATAATCACAAGATGGAATACAAAAAACAACACAAACACATCGGCCTAGTGTTGCTGGTGATAGTACCAGGCTGCCCACTAAATGGAGTTGGCATATTTCTTGTCTATATAACTAGTTCTTGTAGTACAACCATATACGCCACAATCAGACCATCAACTTTCAACGTTCAATGTTATTATGATGCTAGAATGGGTTATAGATGACCTACCTTTGAACCATTTCTTCCTGTTCTTTAACCATATGTGCCAGTTGTTGGAAAATTGACCCCAATTCTACAATCGTTGTCTCAATATTTTGCATCGTTTCAGCTCGACCCTGTATGTAGGAATCCTAAAAACAAAATTGATCGATTGATGTTAACACAGTGATCAACTTACTTCAATTTTACAAAGGAAGGTCTGTGCTGTAATCTTTACCGACAGAACCTTAAAATCAGTCCTCTTACATTTTTGTGACATTTACATTTACATTTACCACTGCTTTATTGATTTTTTAAATACATAAATGTGCATTGATAAAAATTAAAGCAGAATTGCTTTATTATACAAACTTAATTTATGATTGATGATTGGATTGACAAAATTTATCAAAATCAGTAAAAAAAATGCAAATTTACATGAACACTGCAAACAATTCGGGAAACCTATAAATCGGTACTCCTTACATAAAATAAGCAAAGAGAGTGTTACATGTATTCCAACAGTAAACAGTATCACAAACACAACATTATGTGTGAAGATTTTAGCTCCCTCGGAAAATGAATGTTCTTCAATTGCTAAGTAAAGGCAGCATGACAATACTTGAAACATAGTCCTTAGCTGTTAGACAGAGGGTTAAGATCAAGAAATCTGCTTTTGCATAAAAAAGTAAACATGTATCAAACTATCTCTTAATATTGATCCATTCAAGTGAATGATTAATTACCTGATCATCGATGAGCTGAACCTGTTGTTGATATCCCCTGTGATCACCACCGTCCATGTTAATAGCCACCTCACCATTATATGTATTACTCTTAGCTTCATCTTGTAACAAAACGGAACCAGCTGGGGACAAATGGAAAATGAACATGGTCAAATTTCCTGACCTGATTACTATAACAACACCCCCCACACACAGGGACACAAGTGAATATTTGTTTCTTGAATAAGCGAGAATGAATTGCATCTAGAAATAACCAAGATTAGGATTTATCTCATTGGCCATGACACCATCTACACCATGTATTCATGGATAGAGTATCCTGCTGGGGGGTTACGGTTGATGTTACAGTCTTTAGAAGAATACTTGACAACTTGCAGAAGGATAGAGTAAATTGATTTTGTTTGTTTGTTTGATTGGGGTTTAACGTCGAACTCAAGGGTATTTCATTTATTTGACAACTGATTGTCCACTTCACAGTGTTCCTTGCCCAATTTCAGTGGAAAACTGAGAGGAAACCTCGTAAAAAAAACACCCCCGCGATTGCCGGAGCCACATCGTGTGACTCACTCATTTACCTTATGGTCGACAGGCGGATAGAGGAAATTGATTAGTTATCTTTATTTCACTATTTTCTGAACGCTGTCTGGGTATCATTTACCTCAAAAGCACCAGGGCAGCTCATCCAACCCCGTAAATCCTTTATCCCCCCCCCTCCCAGATACAAAATGCAGAAGTGAAAGAGCCTACTTACCATGACCATTAAAAGCTGAAGCTGGCATGGACTGTGCTACCGGGGACTGTGAAAAATGGTCTCGTCTTGATTTCTGTTGTTTTAAATTCTACAAGAGAAGACAAAGTATTTTGTTATTTACAGTTTCAGTTCATAATAATTTTACTTGCAAATTTTTTTTTTTTTATTACCACCAAAGTTATTTTTATCAGTCTGTCTAGATTCCTTCTCTGAGATCTCTTATGGCAATTTTACAATATTTGCTAAATAATGAATCTGTAATTTGAAACAAATTTGAAAAGGAGTTATTAATTAAATAAAGAGGATCAACATTTATCAACGGTGACACAAAAAAGTGAGATTCTGGTTTAGCACAGCATTGCGATGGCAATACTTTAGATGTATATGATTTCTACAATTACATACTATCTTACTAGTAATCTTACTATCACAATAGTTGTTTATGACATCACAATAGTTGTTTATGACATCACAATAGTTGTTTATGACATCACAATAGTTGTTTATGACATCACAATAGTTTGTTTGTTTGCTCGATCAAGGTTTCAAGTCATAATCAAGCATATTTTACTTATATGAAGGCAATTATTTGAGATCTAAGTCATTCAAATCTAGCATATCAGTATAAATAAATGGGGGCAAGAAATTTCTCATCTCTGCAGTTAGAAAATATATATTTTTAATAAATGAAGAGAGAAAACTTTGCTTGCCTCCACCGGGATTCGAACCCGGGACCTTTGGGTTACAGGCCCAACACTCTACCGACTGATATATACAAACAAATTCATAGTAGACTTACCTCTGTTCTAACTTCTAACACTTGTTTGAATTCATTCGACATTGTTGCCAATTTGGACTACAAGATATGAATAAAAAAGAAAACAAAACAGAACATGAAGACACCATAAATCACACCCAGAGACAGTAAATGTAAACAATGCTAAAGAATGTCTAAACAGTTACATTTTGACCCATATGTGTGCTGGTCATACAATGGCATTGACAGAAGTAACCCTCAAATCACTTGTAACTTACATTCATTTAAGCACAGCAAATCTCTGTTCTTCAGATCACTCTACTTAAATCATGTAGACAATAAGTATTGGTATTAGAATCTGTCCCTTTCATTGAGAATTGAGCTAGCAGTGTACCATACCAAATCGACCACTGTGTTCACAAATGAATTGGTTTTGCAACACCTTTTCTTCTATGTTTGTTTGTCAGTTTTGATAATTCAGTCAGCAGCCGACATTTTGAAACAAACCATTCTGTTCGGCCCTATCACTTCTGGCGTAAGACAAGCAAGCACTACCAACTAATGACAGCAATGTCTTTGTCTAAAGTCCATGCTGCGTCAGTGGAATACTGAAGAAAGCCAGCTTGATGATCCAACCAATGAGACAAATAAAACCAGAAATAGTGCTTAAGCATATCTGACTTGGGATTTTTAATATATAGTTTTAAAATTAGTTCTAAAGCTTCCATAGCCAAGAAGGCATTCTTTAATTATTCTCAACCCTTTTTATTTTATATTCAAGTTGTGAATGGATTATGTAATTCTTTAAGTACTTTTGTTACAAACAGAAGGTAAATCAGCACTATATTAAGAATCATGAAGAGAGCTTACCTGGAGTGCAACAACAACAGAGTTGGAATGGGTCTGGACATGCTGTCTTGATGTGCTGGCTTTCTGTGACTTTGCCAGCTGAAACAAACCACATAAAATTGTTATTTTCATAATTCACCATTTTGTCAACATCGTTGATTCTGAATGCCTATAAAATTGATATCTATACTTCACTAATAATTTTATTATTACTCACCCAAGTGCTGAGAGCACTTGGGTAACCGGTTTGTTTTTTGTAAGTTTAATTGGGGTTTTACGCAGCACTCAATAGTATTTCACTTATATGACAATTTTTTTTGTTTGTTTGGGGTTAAATGTGGTACTCGATGGTATCTCACTTATATGATGACAGATTGTCCACTTGCTTAAATATGGTGGAAAACCGCGAGAAAACATTGTAAACACCACCTCTGCGGTGGGGGGACCACATTGTGAGACACTAAAATACCTGATGGTTGAAAGTGGACAAACCCATGCAGGGTACATAGAGTAGGATTAGTAAGCAGACCTGTTAACCACTAAGCCACGAATGCAGGCTCTTATAGGACAGCAGACTGTTCATTACTCTCATTGATCTAGGAGAAAACCTGGATAATTGTCTTGTTTGTTTGATTGGGGTTTAACGTCCGACATCCCTCCGACAAACCCCCATTAAATTTGAGTATTATTTTGTTATCTTACCTGTTGTAACTGAGCTATCTGATTATTGAGGTTACCAATATCTTGTTTGATTATGTAGGTCAACTCCTGGATTTCTACTGTGTTGTCATCAAATAAAGACTTTCTTTTGGCCACTAAGAGAAAAATAAAGAATCAAACATTAAAAAATTACACATACATCTGAAATCAATTCTTTCTTGGCTTTCAAACAATAGCTTATGTTGCATGATTTCATTAGTCCATATATTCAAAACGCAAGTCTTTGCCTATCAATTTGTGATATAATTTATTTAAAATTACTTAAAAAGTAGGCGAGGAAAGAAAGAAAAACACATCGTGACAGTTGGTTTAGATGACATTCTCCTTCTTGTGAAGTTTTAGTAAACATATTACAAGTCAACATGTGCTGTTACTGAATATAAGACTGTGCATGGGAGATAATTATGTACTAGACTGAACTAGATGCGCGGCATGCTATTCGGTGAACACAACTAACAGCATAAATGTAAGTTGGCAAATACATGTACAAACAGTCCCAGAGGCTAGTTGTGTATCAAAATATACAGCAATAGGGTACAGTCTAATGGACATCTGTCTTGCTACTAATTTAGACCAATAACAAAGTTTTAAAGAACCAATTTAGTGTTTGTTACTTTTTATTGTTTATATGAAAACTTAAAAACTGCACTTTTTTTAGATGCGATATAAAATCTTAACTTTTAGTAGATTAGGATCAACAACGATTGACACACTAGCACAACCATACAATGTGAAGTGTTCAGATGGAAAATAAATGTTCTCTCAGTCCCAATTAAATATTTGTTTGTTTGTTTGATTGGGGTTTAACGTTGTACTCAAGGGTATTTTTCACCTATATGACGGCGGATTGTCCACTTCACACTGCTCCTTGCCTAATTACAGTGGAAAACTGGGAGGAAACCTCATAAAAACCACCGACGCGATTGCTGGAGCCACATCGTGTGACTCACTCATATACCTGATGGTCGCCAGACATACTCGATCTCGTGAACGGTAAATCGAAGTAGGATTAGTAAGCACACCACTACCACTAAGCCACAGCCGCTGGCCCCCATTTAAAGATAAAATGACTACCCTTGGAACATACTACCCTTCACAAGCGAGCTCTTATTTAGAAGATATGAGTACATGTAGTACACACGTCTTGTAAAAAGTCAAAATCATTTTTATCTGTATATTTCAGCACTTTATTTTGCCATCATCAGGAGTGAATTGGTGACCAACATGTATTTTGTAAAAAATGGGGAAAAGCAGCCTTAATATTAAAAGATGAACTTACATATTGTTAATTTTTCCAATTTAGCAAATGTATTAGCTAAATCTCTTCCAATATGCCTGTTAAATAAAAAATTGAAAAAAACATGTTATTTAAGAAATATTGGAGTGATCTATTACACTACAATTTTGAGTAAAGAGAACAATTCAGTTTATTTAACTTTTACTAATATAACATTGTTACATGCAGCAATTTTCTTTCTATGAGGGTGGGGTCTACAAATCTAAAGATAGTGCAACATTTTGTATGTCATAAAATCTAAGAGACACAAATTAAATATGTACCCTGGACAGACTACCACAGTATCACGGGATTGATTGAATTACTAGGGTTCAACACCATACTAAAGCTCATACTTTGGGCAGTCATTGCTTGAGTGAAACCCTTGCTCTATGAGACACAGTACGGAAACTCTGTAATGGTCTAACTTAAAAATTAAAGAGAAATTTTGAATAAACAAATTTTTGTTTGGAGGATATTTTTCTCTCACTTTTTCCATAGGTGATCTTACCAAATATAAATAACAAATTCTTTTTAGTTAATTTTAATTAAGTCTTGTAAATTATATTGAGTTTAATGCATACTTGGCAATCTGTGTGAATTCACTCCTCCGTCTCAACTCCTTATTTCCAGATCTTGCTACAACTCCATTACCCTGTAAGCAAACAAACAATTCTTAAGCTTGTGGTCGTTTAGTGTTGAACTCAAGGGCATTTCATTTGTATTACCACTTAGTATTGTCAGTGGTTGGTGGAAAACAGGAAGCATGGAAAGCAGATTATGATAGTGAGCAATGTCAATGAAAAGTCAACTAGTCTGAGCTGAACATGTCAAACCATTCCAGAGATACTGTTTTAGCTGGTTACCGAGCATGACACAAACAGACAAACTCAGCAAAAGCTGGGCAAGCAGACTTTGACAATCAGTGTACAATGTCAATGTATAAGTTTGATGAAATGAAACAAGTTTGTTCCATATATGCCAAACCATTCAAGAGATATAGTGCGGAAATGGGCTGATGCTAGAGCAATACACACGGACAGATGAAACTTTGAGAAAAGGCAGGGGAGGCAGGCTACGACATTGCCAATGCATAGGCTATCAAATGAAACAAGTTTGAGCTGTTTGCCAGACCTGCCATAGAAAGATATTTATGTGTAAGAAAATTCTAAATAGGAGTACTTTCTCAACGTAATATGCATTTTTGATATGGCATTGCACCGAATTTTAATTTCTGTGTGTACTTTATTTACATATTAGTGTATTCAACATAAATGTTGTGTAAAAAATATTCCCAGAAGGAAGATTGGCTGTATTACGCTTAACTTCAAAAGATACGACAGGGATCATAACAAGACAAACAAATGGAGAGAAAAATGTTGAGTAGAAGCAGATGAAGCAGATTTGGACAGTACACTATATTGATATAACGTATAGGCTATCAAATAATGCAAGTTTGAGCTGTATATGCCACACCACTCCAGAGTTACAGCTCATAATAGAACAGGGGGGTAGATAAGATTGAGACAGAAAGTACGAGAGCACCTATTTTAAGATACCTCCCCCCCCCCCCTTCCCTCCCCACACTCATACACAACCTATTGAAAAAACAAGTTAGGATATATAGAATTGTTGTTTAGATTTGGGTTTATGCCGTTCTTAAGGTTAATAAACTTGTATGCAGTGAGCCAGCTCCAAGGGTGAATGAATCCACCCGCGACGTCACTGGAAACAAAGACAAGATGGGACAAATACAGGATAATCACAGGAAGTAATAAGATACATCACTTCAGAGATCGGCTTCATGTGGCCCCTTTGCTCTTAGAGTTACAGAGTAACAGGAAGCTTTCGTGCTATAGAATTGAGATTTAAATATCAAAAATTTCCATAGGCAGGTACAAAACTGCTGAGCATTTAACAGTTGTATAACAAATCAATTTATTGAAAAAGTTGAGAGTTAAACAATTCAAGAAAAAAAGAGCCTCAACCATTACATGTAATTAAAATAAAAGCAGTCCAATGACACTGAATCTTAGTTGCCTTAAAACATACCCACGACAGAACAAGAAAGTACATTTTATTTTTTTAGTGTTATGAAATGCTAAATTTTTTATTTCGATTCCAATTTACCTAAACGATACAGCTAAAAAAAAGAAAAGCAAAACTTCCAGAAGTACTCGTACACTAAAGAAACAATTTATACCTGTCTGGATTGCAACGACTTCACAACGGACATAAATTCCGTTGATCTGTCTCGACACGTCATGTTTGGATCTCGAGGGGGTGCCCTAGGGGGCGATGATAAGTGGGAGGAACCTTTCACTTGTGTGGTGCTGGATCGTGCTCCAGAACCTGTATAAACTTTGCTTTGGTCTTCAGAGCCGGAGTTGGTGCGGCGCCTTCGAGCTATCATTTATAACAGTTGTCCAGCATCACTTAGAACAGAAACAGAACTGAAAAATAAAAACAAACCCTGTTATAACATATGCTTATAAACAATGTACCACAAACAGGAGTGAGTTCAGTTTGGGTTGTTCATTGTTTTAATTTGTACTGAATACTGATTTGACTTGGACCTGGGAAAATGATGGCTGAATTTAAGGGTTACAATTGACCCGGATAATTTGACTATTTGTCTCAGTCAACAACACCACAGTGATACTTTTGCAATACAAAGGCCAGAGAACTTTGCTATATTGGTGTGGCTATGATTTTCTTAAAATACAGTTTTGTTTGTTTGATTGGGGTACTTAAGGTTATTTCACTCACATGACGGCTTGCCAGCCCAATGGGTGATGGAAACCACCTCCGGCACCATTTGCAACAAACAAAGACATCACGGGACAAATACAACACAATCACAGCACTCACAGGCCAATACCAAGACATCACAAACAGATCGGCTTCCTGTTCCTCTTTAGCTCTGAAAGCACCTGGGCCCGATTCCACAAAACAGTTTTATACTTAAGTCTTAATGTTTAAAGGCCCTCAAATTTTTCAGTTTTGAATTTTAACAGTTACTATTTCAGCACCATGATAGTAATGTAAGTAAGTCACAATTACAGGTATTACTTTAAAACTAAGTTAAGACAAGTGGCAAAAATATCAACATTAGGATTTTGACTTAAGTCAGAAAATGTTTTGTGGAATGGGCCCCTGATGGCACCAGATAATGTGCCCTTGGTCGACTCAGATAACACGATAGAGGTTTCAAGTGTGCCAAGGTAAACTCCCCCATGTCTTAACCTTGGCTCGCGAAGATGGCTGAATCCAAACAATATGTTAATGAGAACCCAATAGAGAAACAATTTTCTTCGGTTGTTTAGTTTCTCTCCATCTCCACACTTTTTTTCTTAGATTGTTTAATTCTATGAAATGACAAATTTTTTGTTGTTGGTTTGATGCTTTTTTTCGCCAATACAATAGATACGAGAAAATATATAGCATTTATATAGAGTTTAGGAGTGCGTATATGTATGTTCTGAATTAAAAATGTATGAAAACTTTGAAATCTCTGAACTATGTTTATCAGTTGATTTAAAGAAGAAAAAATGCATGCCACATTGGCGACGACCGTTTGACGTCCGATATAATGTGCGCACTAGGTTCGAGGACTTCCGAGTGGTTGTGTCGTTCATTTGCTGTGACATCTAGGTTGGTTTCCCTCATCCGTTTAGCTCACACGCCGTCATAATAGTAAATAAAAAAACGGCGTAAAACAAGAAACCAACAAACAAATGTAACTTTTGGACACGTTAAAAATACGGTATATGGAGTGTAATCCTTTTAACTTAGTTCGACCAAATGTATATGGGTTAACTTCCAGAACGCGACGCCTATTTTGACGGTAAGGCCGCCATGACAAATTCAGGAGTATGTATAGGCCTATAGGATCCGCTCCGCCGGGAGCCTCTGTAGCTCAGTCGGTAGAGTGTTGGGCCTGTAGCCCTAAGGTCTGGGGTTCGAATCCCGGTGGAGGCAAGGACATTTTTTCTGTCTTCATTTATTTAATATATATATGAGACGTTTAGGTTCAGGGTTTGAGTCAGGAACAAGCCTAGTATTAACCCTAACCCAGAACTGAATTAATAGTTTTTATACACCTGTCGTACGACAGACTGTATTATGTATTCACATTGGCGGGCGGCTGGGTGGGCGGAGTCACAGTTTCCGATCAATATCTGGATTAATGTTTATCCGAATTTTTTTTATCAAACTTGATAACTAGTTACAAACTATGAAGACGAAGGTCAAGTTCGATGCTGAGCATAATCCATGCATAATTAGGTACCGTACAGTACTGCAATCTGATTGGTCAATTCATTTCCGCTCAATATCTGGCTTAAACTTTATCCGATTTTTATCAAGTAGGTTGTTTCCAACAGGAAAAATGTTGTTTTTGTTTTTGATATTTAATAAATCGATAAAAATCGATTTAAAACAGTGAAACAGCAATTAACGCACATGATTGGTCAGAAACTTGTGACGTAGGCGTATGGGGAAGAAGTCATTGCGCAATCCCCATACGCCTTCGTCACAATTTGCTCGATATCTTTTACATGAAATATAATTGTTTGTAATAATTTAACACATTTATTTGCTCAATACCACAAATGACAAAAAAGAGACTAAAAACTTAACAGTTGTTCTCCTTTAAACTGATTCTTGAAAATTCGTTAAGTAGACTGATTCTCACCATGTCCCGAGTTCCGTTTGGTTTTCCCCACGAAGTACTGAACCCATACCCTGCTCGGAGCGCCGAAATACGTGTGCGCTTCTTCATCAAAGACTTCCAGTTGGATCCAGAAGTTACAACCGTCTGGAATTGGTACATTTATTTATGTTATTACTTGACACTTCACACACCCAGGGCAGATGTGATTTGTTTGACGGCGTGTAGTCTTGGGACAGTCAATGGAAAAACAATACAAATCTAAAAAAGGCAAAAAAATGCTCAAATGAAAAACCCATGTGCCTAGTTGAACTTAATTTATTTTAATTACGATAACGTAAAAAAAGTCCAGTTGATTAAATATTAATACTTTTACTTCATATTAAAATCATACACTTAACTTCTGCGGTATCCCGCATATAAACACATTGTTTCAAACTGTTTTTCCGTAAATTAATCGTAAATACAATCTTAGTAACTAAAGTGTTAGAACATGATTGAGGGACGCTT
>JAQQZZ010027012.1:0-10890 GCA_030265115.1 Mopalia vespertina | reverse complement strand
TCCACCTCTGCGGGCAAGACGACGGATAGCTGGCTTGGTGATACCCTGGATGTTATCACGCAACACCTTCCTGTGCCTTTTGGCGCCTCCTTTTCCTAGCCCCTTGCCTCCTTTACCTCGTCCTGACATGATTTCAATATTTTTCTCAGCAAATGTAGAGAATAATAAGGACGATAGACGTTGGCCAGTATATATAAGTGGAGCACGGACCTGAACGAAAGCATACTGCTAATTCTCTAATTTTTCATTGGCTGTAATAACATTCCAGCGCCTTGACCTCACCTAAGCTTTGATTGGTTGACGGCAGGCGCCAAAGTAAATGTCTCCTACAAATTTCAATCCAAAAAATGCACGAAACCATTCGTGTTTAGTTTACACGTCATATTATTTGCTAAAAACCAAAGTTACATTACCTATCTATAATTATAAACTATCGATTCGCATTGATGTCCACAACAGAATATACACTCAGTCAGTTGTCTAAATACATGTATTAAGGGGAATATGATAGATTTTATTTTAATTGCACACAAGATGTGTTAATGAAACCAATAAGTGGGTATCTGTAAATATAACGAATCAATAGATACAGATTTGGAATTGTGTAGTCTTGTCTATTTTTTTTCTTTCTCAATTCTGTATTATGTATTGTAAACTAAATCTCGACAGTTGTACAATATCACCATTTTCTTTTCAAAACGGAATTTTTGAGATTTGTGGAAAGTTTTACAGGGCTTGATATAACTTGCTATAGTTGCAATGTTCTGCATCTCTAATAGTCGATGTTCAGGACTTTGCTACAACAATTGTTGAACAGCCTGAGCTGTGTTGTCATGCTGTCAAGTAGTTCGAATGTGTCATTCAAGTGGAATTAATAACGGCGTTAAACGTCAATTAATTTGATGCATTTAACATAGAAGTCAGCGCAGATTAAACTATGTTGTTAAATAACTTCAATATAATGTAAATATTTTTTTATAATGGTAAAAATCACATCAACCATTTATAATATGGCAGTATTGTCGTTATTTAGTAGAGCACTTTCCTCGTCTGAACAGATTCTAGTTCTCCAATATTCAGATTATAAGACCCTCAGCAGACCTTCCTATTGCATTCCTCAACGTTTATTTTTATGTTTTAAAACATATATTTTTGTGTATTACGGACCATGAGGGTCATTTTTTGATCATTTTGTGTAATTTCTTCTAAATTTCTGTTATTTTCTGTTGCTTTTTCATTAATTGCTTCAGAATTGAGTATTTTTATATATGATTATCAACTTTTGTTTAGTATTATTCCCACTGATGAGTTTCACTAAGTCGAATAAACTCACAACTCCAATAAATGATATTAATGGATACATGTATAGTATGTCACATGATTGGCGTTTTTATGTAACTGTATTTAACATTACGTATATGTGTACAAATTACACCAGGTAGTCAGGTCAGGGGCACCAGGTGGTATTTATTATTTTATGTGCTTAGTGGACTAGAATCGGTTAAATTTCACCACGGTATAAGCTGGGTCGACGTGTCTTCCCTTCTACCTTCTGTCTACATAGACGGCCTATATGGTACCGAGCCCCTGTGGTCAGGGGCACCAAATAGCCAGCACTCAGCTATACCTCCTCCACTTAATCTTGTCCTTTCTTTGTCTGATTGCAGACACAAACATGACAAGTAAAATAATGAGGACGTCGACGGCTTTAATATCTATAATAGCACAATTATAGCCCTACTTATGCCTATAGAACGACCAGTCTTTATGACCGACGATGTATAGGAAAATCAAAATAATAAAAAAAAGAGATACCTGATGACGATACAGGCATATGTATCGAAACGTTTTGTTCTATCACAAAGCAAGAAGTGGTTTTCCAGAAATTCTATAATTGCAAACATGACGAGTAAAATAATGAGGACGCATGCAGACGGCTTTTATATTTACAATAGCCCTACATATGCCTATACAACGACAAATCTTTATGACCGATAAATTGTTTACGAAAATCAAAATAATAAAAAAAAAGAGCAAATTTATGGAATCCTCTTTCGGAAGATTTGGTTGGCCCTTAAAAGGGCCGTTGGAATGTGTCGACTGGGACAGCTTATTTGCTGGCTTTCTGGGTCTTCTTGGGCAGGAGAACGGCCTGGATGTTGGGCAGGACACCACCTTGGGCGATGGTTACTCCGGACAGAAGTCGGTTCAATTCTTCGTCGTTGCGGACGGCCAACTGAAGATGACGAGGGATGATTCTGGACTTCTTGTTGTCTCTGGCGGCGTTTCCAGCCAACTCCAAAACCTCAGCTGCTAAGTACTCTAGGACGGCGGCCAGGTAGACTGGGGCACCGGCTCCCACACGCTCGGCGTAGTTACCCTTTCTCAACAGACGATGGATACGACCGACAGGGAATTGAAGACCGGCTCTGGATGATCGGGTCTTGCTCTTCCCCTTGACTTTACCGCCTTTACCACGTCCAGACATAGTGAGTGATAGGTATTCGTGAAGAGTCTCCGTATAAAACACACTGAAAATATCAGCGAGAAATGTAGGTTCAACTGGAAAAATCTGTGCTTTTATACCCATTCAGCGGATTGAAGGCTTTAACTGCCTGGTATAAAGCCAGCCAATCAACATACACACCGTAACAGAGAAGGCTTTCGTTGAGGTCCGCGCTTTTTGCGCTCTAAGCTATTGGTCTGACTTTGTTTATAGCCAAGAATAAATCAGAGCCAAGTCGTTGTTTATAACAAAGAAAAACAGAATTGCACAAGCTAATAATATACACACATTATGAGCTTCAATTACTACAATAAGTAAACAAATTATTTAACAAATACAGAATAAGTGAAAAATAAACTTGACAAGTGTTTACTTGATTTGCATTTGACGCCATACTTACGGACATAGTCTACAAATCTGGTGTGCAAAACGGCATGGCCATGGGCTGATCGACAGCTGTTTGAATGGCTCTCAGAACTGATTGACTGACTGTCTGAATGACTGGGTGAATAACTGGCGGATTGACAGACTTGATGACTGGGTGAATGACTGGCGGATTGACAGAATCAATGACTGGGTGAATGACTAACTAAATGACTGGACGAATGACTAACTAAATGACTGGGTGAATGACTGACTGAATGATTAACTACATGACTGACTGAATGACTAACTAAATGACTGGGTGAATAACTAACTAAATGACTGGATGAATGATTAACTACATAACTGGGTGAATGACTAACTAAATGACTGACTGAATGACTAACTAAATGACTGGGTGAATGACTAACTAAATGACTGACCGAATGACTAACTAAATGACTGGGTGAATGACTAACTAAATGACTGGGTGAATGACTGACTGACTGAATGACTGACTGATTGACAAACTAAATGACTGGGTGAATGACAGACTGAATGACTAACTAAATAACTGACTGACTGAATGACTGACTGATTGACAAACTAAATGACTAGGTGAATGACTGACTGACTGGCTAACTAAATGACTGGGAAAATGACTAACTAATGACTGAGTGAATGAGTGACTGAATGACTTACTAAATGACTGATTGAATGACTTACTAAATGACTGATTGAATGAATGACTGGCAGTTTGACTCAATGACTGACAATGCATGACTGAATGATTAACTAAATGACTGGCTGAATGACTCACACTAGCAAAATAACTGGCTGAATGCCAGATTGAATGAGCACTGACTGGCTCAATGATGGTCTGGCTGAATGATTGACGGACTGAATGACTGGCTGAATGATGGAGTCAATAACTCAACTGACTGAACGACTGGCTGACTGCTAAGTGCATGAATGATGAAATGAATGACTGACTAACTGATTAACTGGCTGAATGAAGGACTGACTGAACGATTGACAGAATGAATGACTCACTGAAGGACTGACTGACTGAATAACTGGCTGAATGAAGGACTGACTGAATGAATCACTGACTGAATAACTGGCTGAATGAAGGACTGACTGAATGAATCACTGACTGAATAACTGGCTGAATGAAAGACTGACTGAATGAATCACTGACTGAATAACTGGCTGAATGAAAGACTGACTGAATGACGGACTGACTGAATGACGGACTGACTGAATGAAGGACTGACTGAATGAAGGACTGACTGAATGAAGGACTGGCTGAATGAAGGACTGACTGGATGATTGACTGAATGGAGGAAAGACTGACTGAATGATGGACTGACTGAATGAAGGATTGACTGAATGAATGATTGACTGAATGAAGGACTGACTGAATGACTGGCTGACTGAATGACTCGTTAAACGAAGGACTGACTGACTGACTGACTGAAGGACTGACTGAAGGACTGACTGAAGGACTGGCTGAATGAAGGGCTATTAATTGAACCAGAAGTCTATTATAATTATAGACTTCTGGTTCAATTAACACTGTCCAATCAGAATGATATTTGATATATTGAACTTCCAGACACATTTTATATGCCAAATGAGACTTGAAATCGCACATTAGTCCTGCTAAAAATACAAAAATACGGTCCAGGTATCTGTTGCTTACCCACCATTTAAGATTTTTCTTTCTTCCTCCCTGACTGTAGACTTGGAACTTTAGTGGAAGGTCCTGTAACTTCCACTTTTTAGGCATGTTTACCTAAAAGGATACATAATTTATTTGATTGGGATATTAGACCTGTATAAGGCCGGTAAGTCTACTTAATTGAAGATTATCTTAGATTAACAAACATTGCTACGATGAACAGTAGTTAAATTTTACAGATTTATTGCATCACGATTAAACTGGTTACGTTATTCTATACCGGTAGCTAAAAGAAAGAACGATTGTTAAAAATCAGGGGAGATAACTCCACGAGTTAAAATGGAACACTACCTTGTCTACCTAACCTAGATGCGAATTCGTATCCAATAAACGATACAGTATATAGAGATACGAGGTATAGCCCTATGAAAACTACAGAAATAAGGTCCGCCTCTGAGTACTAAATAACGTTGAATGCACATGACCTAATAACGGCGGAAGACATTTTTAAGCGAGTGTGGTACTGCTGATAAATGATTGATTTTGACATGACAATGGACGTCGAGATGTCGTGTTATGGGTCGGTCTAACCCAAAAGTGTCTAAAGAAGAAAACGAGATAGTTAATGACAGGCCTGAGGGTAAGGCCATGCCATTTTTTTTTTTATATATTTGAAAATAAAGTTCCGAACGATGGTATCGTTCGGCTATTTCTGGCGATTAGGAAGCTTCATTTAGCATAGCTATACCTAACCCAGACGATACTTGATGAATGCAGTCAACAGAACTATGTTACTATTTGTTTTACAGAAAAATATATTTAAAATAATAATATATCAATCATGATTCATCTATATCTTAACTTCCAGAAACGTATAGATTTGCGTATACTTTATAAATATTCTAAAAAAATATGTCATAATAGCTGAATCCGAAAAAAAGTATTTCTCCTTTAGTGATTTACACAATATTTAATACAGACAACTGAACGAACAGCACAAGTTTAAATGTTTAAACCGTAACCAATTTGAAGTTCTTAAACGATTATTTAAATAATTTCTATTGAGTGAAGGTAGTTATCGATCTTACTAGTTCTAAATAGCGTCTTTCCGTCTTCATTATCTTGTCGTTTATGACCGGTATCAACATATATCGAGATGCGAATTACGGAATATGTGTCATCTTTTTTAATTGTATGTATATGGACAGTCAACGTGTTGATAACTGGCTTTTAAACGACCAGATAATTTGCTAAATTTGGCGAGGTAAAATATTATCTAGAACCACCCGGTTACATTTTTTAATTCTTAGAAGCAGAGCTCTGTATTTCTAACAGTTTATCATACAATTTAGCCGTATCTATTTTTTTTTTACTATGTAATCTCATTTATGAACCTGGTCAGCTCTGGATTATAGTATTATCAGTACTCTGAATATAATTCCCTGGAATTATCATGAAAAAAAAAATAGACTTAAAAAAGTGTTTGAAAAATAAATGTTGGAATTTTGAACTTCAAGTAAAAACTAACTGGACGGGAAATAAGGGTATGAAAAACCCCATTGAAAGGCTCTAAAAATAATCTGATCAAAAAGCAAGAACTGTTTTATATTAAAAAAAATGTTTGAAGATAATAACCATGTGTAGTTACGATTACGTTGGGAGATTTATAGCAATTTAATATATTTTAAAATTCTAGGTTTAAATAATAAATAAAAGAAATTGTAAAAGTTTTTTTTTCCCGCTGAGAATAATAACTATTGATAAAAGAATCCGGGGACGGTGCAAAAAAACAGAAGATCATTTTCGTAAGAATTGGTTGGCCCTGAAAAGGGCCTTTGGAATGCGCAAGAAAAACTGCTCACTTCTTGCTTTTCTTTGGCAGGAGCACGGACTGGATGTTGGGCAGGACACCACCTCGGGCTATGGACACGCCGGACAGAAGTCGGTTGAGTTCCTCGTCGTTACGGACAGCCAGCAACAAATGACGGGGGTTGATAGTCTTCTTCTTGTTGTCTCTGGCGGCGTTTCCAGCCAGTTCCAACACCTCAGCTGTCAGATACTCCATCACTGCTGCCAGGTAGACAGGGGCTCCAGCTCCTACACGGTTTGAGTAGTTTCCTTTCCTCAAGAAACGGTGGATACGGCCAACGGGGAACTGAAGTCCAGCACGAGTAGACCTCGTCTGACTTTTACCGCTCTTGCCTTTGCCTCCTTTTCCACGTCCTGACATCTTCTATTTTTGGCGTAAGTAGACTTCGAATTGCAAATTGCAGAATGATATTTTTCAGACAATGCCATCATTTTATACCCGCTGAGTGGATTGTAGAGTTGACCAGAGCTCAGCCAATCAACAAATGGAAAAGATGAATTTCTCCGAGGTTCGCGCTCTCTGAACTTTTCCAAATTCTAAATCTGACGTCATTTGTAATTCGCCCTCGATGTGTGCAGAGCAAATCATATTATATTGGCACAGTGAATGCTCGGTATAATGCATAGTTCTTGAATGACCGAACTAGTAAACATCGTGTCTGAAAGGTTCAGTGGTTTACAGTACAAATGTGTTAAATATAAACCTTAAGACTTCAAGGAAAACGGGTGGATTTTAACTATTGAATGACAAGCGCTTTCAAAATATATTTATCATGCATTTGGTGTGTAACTATTACAACTTTCTGAGCAGGACTAGGGCGGTTTTTAGACATAGATCTGTACAGAACTGAATCGAGTTTTTGTTATCCGACTGTTCATCTGAGATTTATAAATAGTCTTACACTCTACGCTTCCACTGTAAATAACTTAAAAAACGGGTTTTAATAATTTTGCATGATATACGAAGTAAATAAGGCTTTTTATTTAAAAACATTAATTAGATAAAACAGCCTTTTATAACAGCAACTGTAAGGGCACTCGCCAGACTTTTTACCCACATTGGAGTAGATCCAGGTACCGTTATTATATAATACATTGGAGTCAACTGTCATTGCTCACAAGCAAAATACCCTTTTTTTTAATTTATAAAATAAACAAATTATTTGTTTGATCGAGATGTTTAGTCGTACTAAAAACTATTTCATTTAGGACAGTTTACCAGCCCAATCGCAAAGCGGGAAAACCATAACCGCATAAGACACAAAACATAAAAGATCGGCTTCATGCTGCCCCCTTATAGGTCCAAGAGCACCAGAGCAATGATTACTCCTGTCAATCGCTAGATATATAAACAGCCTGAAAAATGTGAAGGTGCGTTATTTCTGTTGTAACAAGTCGTCGGAAATCTGTCAGTATAGCACGTGCTATATATAATGACAGTACAAGGATCCATTTCAATCAGCTTTATAAGCCAACATTGTTTTACTCGTTGTGTATAATATCCCAAATATATATTTTACCACACGAACCCATTATGGAGCCGAGTGAATTTATATAAATTATATGTTTTAGATATAAATTTGTTCATGTTTTCAATTTTACTATATACAAGTACTTGTTTAATTTATTTGCTGCCCTGGTGCTATCAGAAAAAAGGGATAACACTTATCCGATCTGTAGTGGATCTGTGATTGTTTGCTTGTGAGTTGTGATTGTCCTGTACTGTTACCTTCGGTTGTTACCAGTGGTGTCGACGGAAATTCCCTCGAAATTCCTGGAACATTAATTTTTAAACAGAGCAAAATACTTAAAAGGGTGTGTTAGTGTGGATTTCTACTGTTGGGAGTCCACTTTTATGTAAGTGGTCAGTAAAATGCACTATCTAATCTAATGTTTTTTTAGGCTGTGTGGAATGTGTCCACCTGTCATGTGGACACCCAACTTCCCCAGGCAAGGCAAGGTCCGACGTGAAACTCTATTCCTTATGACAGAACTTCGTGGGGACATAAGACTTGCCTAGGGAAGATGGTGGACACCCTGAATTTAATAATTGCCTCATTTGGACACCCTTTTAAGAAAGTTTAACATGCATGAGATAGGAAAACTGTAAAAAAAAAATTAGACACCCAGAAGCAAAATGCCCATTTTGGACACCATACTTTTGATTTCTGACTAAACCCCTGCTGCCACTGAAGATTTATACTGTTTAAGTTCCTAGTGCTGTTAGTTAAGTATAATGCTGTGCCACTAACGTGTATCAGCTGCTTTTTGATTTCTCTTAGTAGATCTTCAGTTACTTGTTATAATACATTTCTAAAACAAAAATCTTATTTCATTGCTAACATCATAATTATTAGTAATATTGGTAAGCTATTATAAGGGCTGTGTAACTCTCAAAGTGTTTTTTTGTTGTTGTATTTTTGAAAGTCAATCTGACCTCAATTTTCTTTTTATTTAAGTGTTGCATGGTTGAATATATATTTAAGATTTTAAAAGTAGTTTACGTTTCTTTTAAATTTTATAGAATTGAAAATACAGTCAATATAAAGATAAAGTTTTCAGTTTAGAGTAGTTGTTTTAAAATGTGAAGCTGCCTAGCAATAATTAAAAACAAGTTCTAGTACTTACAATTATAAGTAAGTTATAGTTACATTTCTTGGAGGTAAAAAAAACACCCTATAAATTCTATTGATGGTACTAGTATAATGATCTGTCAACTTTGTGCAGTTTTCAGTGTCCACTTGAGCTGGAGAAACTCATCGATTGCAATAACCAGCTTCTGTGCCATGTTCAATATCAATTTCCAGCAGGTTTTATTTTAGCTACTTTTAAATTCATAGAAGACAACTATGCCATTTTATTTTAAAATCAAGTTTAGCAGAAAATTGTCATACCTGCACTATAGATTACAATATCTATGCATATTATGTTCATATATTATATTCTGTTTTTGTTGGTTTTTATGTTACTTACATTGTGATTATAGATTCTGTTTTTATTACATGCAGTGTGATTATAGATTCTGTTTTGCCGAATTTTTATTCCTTGTAACTTTCAGTGTGATTACAATTTCCGTTTTAGTTGGGTTTTATGTTCCTTTCAGTGTGGTTATAAATTAAGTTTTTTTGTTGTTTGTTTTTATGTTACTATTATTTAACATAATTTATTTAATTTATTGTACAATAATTCCTGAATTAGATGCTCAGATGAGTTGAAGTAAAAACTATATGATATTTGGTCTAAATTTATAACAAAATTTCTGTACCCTTTTCCATTCTAACTTGCACATGGTTTTAAAACGTAAATAGTATTAGGTGATAATCTAGGGTTAGCATTTTTCCTCATATAATAAAATATGGATCATACTTCATGCCACCCAAGGTTTATCTGTTTGACAATTTTAACCATCGTTTGCTGTTGGTTCTCATTTTAATTTTGTTTAGTGCTACATGTTGTAAAGCTTACACATTTTAGTGTTTCTCTTATCTGGATAAAAACAACCGTTAGACATTATTTAGGCTACATTGAACTAGTGATAAAATTGATCATTGTGTTTCAAGTGAGTTCTACAGCCACTTTAAATTTTGACAAATTCCACCTTACAAACATTTATTAATTGGTGTTTTACGCAGTGTTTAAGGGTATTTCACTTATATGATGGCAGTGTATTCCTACAATAATCGACACTAACGCAACCAAGATGTGGAGCATTTCTATTATGTTGGAAAGTTCATTTTTCTCCAGTTCTAAGTAAATACAGTATCATAAACAAACTGCCCTAAACCAGAGGACTGGCAACATTTAAAAGAATACACTTGTTGGTAGTTAATAGGACATCTAAAAATTAAATGTCATTTCATGACTGCATGGCAGGTAAAATGAAGCCTCCATTGACGTCACTGTCAACAAATAAGAATAGGACAATCGAAGGAAACCAGGAATGTCGCTACAGGACACCTATAACAAGTTTAGTTAACTATTACTAAGGCTAGATTAGTCTGTCATTGTAGAGTTTACTTAAGGTTATTTCACTCACATGACAGAATATTATTCTCACAGCTTGACCTAATAAAAGTCTGTGTTGTCTGTCAGTATAACATGTGCTATATAATGACGCTACCTGGATCTAGTGTTGTCAGGTGTCCTTTCTACAAGGATACTAATGTATGGTAAGTTCGGGTGACCAGCAACATAGAAGAACTAGTTGACGATACCTTGGTCTAGCTCAGATATACATTAAAATATAATACTAAAATTTAACAAATAAAGTGCAAATTTGGAAAATCTCTTTCGGGAAAAATTGGGTGGCCCTTATAAGGGCCTTTGGAAAGTTAAATCTGGAGACGATTTACTTGCTGCTGGTGTATTTGGTCACAGCTTTGGTACCTTCGCTCACGGCGTGCTTGGCCAGTTCTCCGGGTAACAAGAGACGGACGGCGGTCTGGACCTCCCGGCTGGTGATGGTGGA
>JAQQZZ010027001.1:0-10890 GCA_030265115.1 Mopalia vespertina | reverse complement strand
GTTTAGTATATGTGCCAGGTAAACGCCACAATCTTGAAATGATGACGTCTAGCGAAATTGGAGCTTTTGGAATAGTTGACTAGATTGCTCTATCGACTGTTGTGCCTCTTTGAACGAAGTTCCAATTTCGCTATATTTGAACTGCCGTAGATTTAGCAACTTGGTAAAAGCGTCATGGGAGCCCCAATTAAAATATACCTAAATTATCAATTTGAAACGCTAAACGACATACCACCTAATGACGTATTCTTGTATAACATGGCCTTATAATCCTGTTACATGTTATGTTATTTGAGATGATATTGAAGTGTTGTCTTTTTTCATTTCCAGTGGAATAACAATCATGCTTTATGTACTTTTCGGAATTTCAGTAGGAGAGATTTTGTCAACTCTTACTTGTTGACATTTTTCCTGAGCCTCAAGACGACGGAACACGTGGAATTGTGTATTGTTGACAGTAAAATAGTTCCCGCCTTTTTCAACCACTTGTGGTTTGGGACAATCACCTCTCAATAAAATGTTCCTTGAGATTTCGACGAAACTAGCCTCTGTAGAGGTACATGTACACCTCTACAATCAGTAAACTGGATTAGAAATGGTGTTAGAAACATGGTGACTGAGAAAAGATCAAGGAGAATGAGGCTTTCCTCTTGATTTAACTCAAATCATCTGGCTTGCCGGAGGCTTATTATCACAGCCTTTGTTTCCAAAAGAAAAAGCACTTGTTCATACAGAAATAAGAATGGGTTTGCTTTTACAGATTACATTTTGTCCAAGGTATTGTTACAAGAACTCTTCGCAGGTGACACAAAATACACTAGCACGTCCACAGTGAATACTCTGAACTGCCTAGCACACCAGCTGCCACAAGGCGACCACGTGTAAACCATCCATTTGTATATCTGCTCAGCATACCACAAGTACCAATCGACCAGTACGCACATTTTCTGAGACTAAAATCCTTCATCGATACCACACGTAGCTATTTTACTATAAAGTATTAATCTAGATTTTGCTCGATACAACACGATTAAAGACGCAGCTAGTTCTTGTTATGACTAGACTGGAGCTAATAGGTCAAAGCCATACTAAATCTAAATTAATACCAGCTTCAGAGTTTTGGTACATCTTTTAATTAATAATTCAACACAGATCCATCATTCCTCGCTATATTACCGTTGTGGGTGGCCTCAACGGTTCCCTGGGTGTGCCTTAAAGACTTCTTCGCCATAATCGATCGCAGCATACTTTTATAGTCTATGTCTATATCGACATACTGCTTTGTTATAGCTAGAACGTTTGTGTTGATTATTCGCTTGTTTTTGAAATCTCAAAAAAAATTTCGACATAAGCCCGTTACTAGGCATACACTACATCAGTTAAGAATGCCAAGAACAGTTCCGGATAAGAACATTGTTTATAGGCTTAGGTTCTATGCGACCTGATTCCAACTAATCGAGCAGTCAATCTTAAAATTTAATTCTGGATCTTGAAACTCTAAAGCCTTGCCTTTTTGAAAACAGCTTCTTAGAGCTGCAGAATATTTGATTTAAATTATACATAATCTAGTTTGGTTTTGGTATGTGTGCCGAAACATGGCTTCACCTTCCTATATAACACAAACTCTTATTCTGTCATAATTATGTGGCAGTAAAAAGTTATAGTAAATATTTAGGACAGTAACACATTCAACAAAGATAGTTCTGACAGGACCATCTCAAACTACTCAGGATGGGTCAATACAGTCTACAAACAAGGTACACGTGAGCTAATGTTATGAAACCGGAGGCCCATTAAACCCAGAAAGGTGCCTGGAAACCACAATCGGAACGTCTGTGTCACAACTTTGTCTGAGAAGTAGTCTAGTCACGAGCAAGATGCTTCCTGGATTAAGACTTAAACAAAGACAACCACACCACTGGAACGCCACAAAAGCTAATAACATACACTTTATTATCACTAATAGACAAAAACAGATATCCTGCCTATATGCAAAAGCTTACACAAAGGCTTTGCCCTTCAGTTTCGCCCCGTGTAAACAGAATCGACTGACTTCGAAGCACACATTGAATAATCGTGTGTTCTTCACAAATCCCCAAGAAAATTCATAAAAGCCAGTTCAATCTGATGGTATTGTCATGTCGACGATTCAATGGTTCATATTGAGTCTTAAAGGTGTATGGTGCTTGTAGAAATACTTTGCTTTATGTCTGTCTCCAGACACAGTTCTCAACGTATCTATAGATCTGGACAGAGGGAAAACAGGAGAGATTTCCAAAAAAAGTGACAAAACAAGAACGGTGATTGATTGATCGATTAATTGATTGATTATAGCTGTACGTCACATTCAGCGGTATTTCAGATACACTGTGGCGTGAACATATTGTCAATGTCTCCATATCTAATAGTATATAACCAAAGACAATTCCAACTAATAGCACCCAAATTGCCAAGCTATTTATATATAATAGTATATATTCAAAGAATATTCCAACCGCTAGCACCATTGCCCTTGCTATTGCACATCAAAAAGAGAAATAAATTGAATTGAGAAGGACATACATAAGTGTTAAAAACTTCCAATATGTCAATATAATGAATGTTTCATTTTGGATCTTAAAATTGTAATTATTTTGTTTAAAACTATGTCAACTATACTTATTTACAATCCTTCATTAACAATTAATTTTTTATACACACTGATCAGTTTGAGGAACTGGCTGACACATCGCCAGAAATGTTATCGAGCAAGTCCTCCATAGAGGTGATTGTGGCCTTACAGTGGCAAAGCCCACACAGTTTGATGTACACACAATCACAAATATCACACTTTTGAGGTAAACTAATCTGATGAAAAATGATTTTTTAAAACCACCTGGGCCCACTTGCACAAAGCCTCCTTACGTTAAGGTGACCTTAACATTAAAGGTGAAACTTAAGAGCAAAATTTAGCCCTTTTAGACCTTATGTTAAGGGGGCTTTGTGAAAGAGGCTCGTCTCCTTAGGTTAGGCCTTAGGGAAAAACTAAGGTCACCTTAGCTTAAGGAGGCTTTGTGCAAGTGGGCCCAGAGAACAAGAACAGTGAAATCTTTCCAACTAAACCACTAGGTCAAGAAACATCATTTTACAGATAAGTTGTCTAGCGCTAATGTTTTTTTCTGAGATAAATTCGTCAGGATCCATTTATGGCAATCGACACGACATATTCGATCACAGCAAATGAAAGCAACTTTTTGTGAATGAACGTATATTTTGTTTATGATAAACCCGGTCTTCCACCAATGCTTCCAAACACATTTTAGGGGCAGTTTACATTCAATGAAACGGAATAGCTCACGTCCAGGACTACGTGCTGACCGTCTCGAATTTATGTCCGTCAAGCATTAAGCATTTCACCTTCTGTCAGTAAAATCAGGAACGTTATTTGGATTTATAGATAACAACAATGATGTCGGAATTGAAATTAAATCTTCCAAATGTGATTATAGGCCAACTTCATAAAGTATTTAATTTACATGGCAACACTTTAATTCGACAATGACACGTGGTGCGTTTCGTTCATTTGGAAAATTAATGTTAAATGGATGTAAAGACAGTTAAGCTCTATCCATACGATCATTCATTAACAGAAAAACAACACTGATCAGATTTATGTCACGGTGATTTAAATTGGGAACGCGAGGTGCCTTCATTTGCTTTTACAGTCGTGTTGGTAGGCTCGCTGTTGTTAGGACTGATTGTCCCCCAGGATCGAGTACTCTATTAAAATTGAGGTCAAATGAGGTCGCCTGTGTACGATTTTGTTCAATAGTTGACATCTAAAACGTGCAATTGAATGAATTTATCGTTTCATTAATCTAGAATTGGCTTGTTTGTAGATGGGCAGTCGAGTTAAACAATATATAGTGTCAAATATCCCACAACCATCGATCAATATATAAAAAACAGATTGTTAAGTCCTTGCCAAATGTATAACAAGTGTGTTTCTGAAACTAAGAAAATAGTAAAATAACGATATTTCACAATATTTTGACGGGTTGCTTCGTACCCTAACTCCTAAATCGTTACGTAACAATTGACTGTTTCAATTCATAATTCGTGCCATTTTCCACTTCCGTTGCATTGGGCCCCACCTGATTAATACATTTCTTTGGTGCGTAAGTAAAATGTAATCAAATTTTATTCAACGCAATAGAATACCCTAAAGAACGGTGTTAGCACCAGTAATTAGTCCATCAACCAGTCAGGAGGCCGTGGTGCAGTGGTTAGCGTGTCTGTCTTCCGTTCCTGCTTCGGTATAACGTTCACCGATTCTTGACCGTCTATCGACCTCTGGTATATGAATATTTTCAGCATATTAAAGTAAGGCGCAGTGATAATCCGTCGTCTTATAAGTGAAATACTATTGAGTACTATATTACACCCCAAACAGACAATCTACTTCAGGAATGGTAAGCCGCATTAATGATAGTACTGCATTTGATGGCAGGTGGATACAATGGAAGAAATGCTGCTTCGCACTGACACAATATCAGCATTTTCCAAATTAACAAAGCGCATGTTCACAGTATATTTCTTTGGGATATGTATATATAACGATTGTAATAAGAAGATTTGTGAATGAAAATGTTGCATTACATTAATTAAGGACCAACAACATTTCACCTGGTTCATGGGATATACACGAAGTCATATACGCCTAGGATTCCGTACGTATCACCCTAGTTACTCCTGGTTTTCCACCGTACATAAGCAAGGAACTGTGTGAAGCGTAACTGCCCTCGTTATAGGAGTAAAAATACACTTGAGATGGACGTGAAACTCCATGCAAACAAAGAAACCCTATTGCAAAACCAAAGGAAATGCAACATGAACACTATGATGTCTATAATGTGATACGAAAAAACACATTGCAACACAAATGCAGTGTTTGCGCATCGTCAGTTTCTATGTATTTGATAAATGTAAGAGCTTACATTCTGTAAACTGGTCGATTTATACAGCACAGCAATCCAGATGAAAAGTTGCGAGTATTGTCAATCTGGGTTTAACACTACAACTTAACTTCTGTATCCACCAGAGCATTACAGTTTCTGTAATTAAACGGAATGGAATACTCTGTAAACAGCTACTTATACTGTGATCTGAAGAAAAACCTCGAAGTGTAAATCCGCTTCTAGAGGATTTCCCTATCGTCAGTGAAGTCGAATAATTAAAAATATAAAGTTCCGTAAACCAATCGATATAGAACGCAAACAAACTCAGATGAAATGTGACACGTTCAGCCGACATCGGAGTATCCAGTAAATTGGATTTATTAATCAAAGTCAGACAGGAATTCAATGAAATTCCATATTGACGACATACACCACAAATTGATCAAGGCACAGCATAAAATCCAGTTGGTTACCAAGATTTACAGCCGACTTAAGGACATGCTATTTTTATATTACACTAAAACGTTTTTCTGTTAAACGGGGCGTCAGAATGGCGTAATGTTGATCCTAATATGGAGAACAATGTTTTCTACTTCACGGAGCGTATCGAGAAAGCGGCATTTGTTGGAGTGTACACTGTACCCTGCCATCGTTCTTCTGGAAGTGAAATTGTCTATACCGTCGATGGCTCGACCATGGGAGGTGTGTTTAGGTTTACCGATAGGAGGCCATAGAAAAAGCACAAAGTCTTGGAGAAATCATTACGCTCACAACTGAGAGACTCCAGCTTGTGAGCGGTACACCCAAGATAGAGCAGTATTCTAACAAGCTAACCACTGCGCAACGGTCGCGGGCCCCACGAGAGATAAGCTGTGCCTTAAATGTTAATCCTAATTTCGCCATTCTGTGAAAGTGGGCCATTGATCTGTATACTTGGCGTCACCATGATTGATGTAACAGGAGTTAACTTTATTATTGATGACCACTGTTTCTTGTGTTGAATATTCAATCTGACAGAAATACCCAGTCTTACTCAGAGATCAATATCAATGTCAGCCTTGTGCTCATTGAGATGTATGAGACTGACGAACTCTTGTCATATTTACTGTTAAGAGGTTCCGTGAGCGTACGGCTTTCATTCAGTTAAATATGACCGCAATCCTATAGTGGCCACTATATAAGGCTGATATGAGTCTCTATGTCCAATATTACTCTAAAAGTCAAATTGGCAGCTGACGTATACAAGGCAGAACAATCACAAGACGCAACAGCAAAGATTGATTGATTGATTGATTGGTGTTTTACACCACATTGAACGGTATTTCATCTACGCTGTGGCGTGAACATATAGTCAATATTCTTTTATCCAAGGTTCATTATTTAAAGATAAATTTCAATCAGTTTGCACCCTTGGCAGTAAACATCGAAAAAAAGAAACAAATCAACAAAAAAGGAAGAACAGGTCTGCTTTGTATTGGCCCTTAACTCTGAGAGGACGAGGTCAACAGGAAGCTGTGATTGTATACATACATGTTCATGATAATCAATTGTTTTTGTTTTTCAATAAACAAAAACTTATGTCCGCATTAAGCCGTTGGCTTCTAGTGCGTACACTAAGTAACCGGATGATCAAGTGAATGGTTTGGAAGAGATTATAAATTTGCAAATAGCAACCACAGTGATTTAATTTCGACCATGAAGGATTTCTGGAGATGCCTACATGAAAAGTGTCGTTCAGATATCCCCATACAGTGAATCCACACTGGAGAATACCATTGCAAGGGCTCTTGTATAGCTGTAGTGTATATTGTAACGAGTAATAAATAGTGACGAGTAGATATCCACAGGACAGTTGTTAACTACAAATTCAGACTAGCGAAAGATCATTTCTCTAACCAATAAGAAATTTCCTGGATGTGCAGCCGACAATATTGAAAGCACTGCTGTACGGTACGTATGTTTCTCTTTACACCGTCTGTCGATCATCAGGTATATGAGTGAGTCACATGATGTGGCTCCAGCAGTCGCAGGGGTGTTTTTTACGAGGTTTCCTCCCGGTTTTCCGCTGTAATGAAGAAGGGAACAGTGTGAAGTGAACAATTCGTCGTCATATATTTGAAATACCCTTGAGTATGACGTTAAACCCCAATCAAACAAACAAACAAACAAACTTTACAACATGCCCCTCAACCCTTGAGTCACGGGGTAGATCCCATGTGGACCGAAACTACGTGGTATGTGTTGATGGTGTGGGTTATTAAGTACACTACGCTTCATTTTGTATTTTCTTGGCATAGGCTTACAAGCATTGTCCTAAATTTATGAAAATCTGTCACATCGTCACTTGGTCAGATTGGCTAAATCGTTAGCTTAGTGTTTTGTGTGTGTGTAAAAAATGGCTCTCTGATCAATATTACTTTACTTCGGGAATTTTGTGGATTTGGAAATAAGATTTTCTGGATGTGATACAAGTTGTTATTCTGAAGTCAATGTCTTTAGAAGTTCCGCATAAATCAGTTTGTCTAAAACCGAATAATAGATGGATTGTTTGGAAAACCGTTAATATTACTCTAGTGAATTGGTTAGGGGACATTTCCGCGAGACGCAACATTTAGTGCGTAAAAACTTCACTGTGTAATACGCAATGTCAGTTGATCTATTGTATGCAGCCACCGTCATCTCCGGTATCTTTGTCTATCTTGTTTTGTTGTGGTTGTTCTAACTGTATTAAAGGATTAAGGACAAATGTTGGACACAAAGACTCAGAAAAGCACTCAATCGGACAGAGAGCCATCTAGTTAAGAACAGCATATGTATGTCCCGGCCACTTCCACCCCATTTGGCTTTGCACTGGAGAAACATTATTTCAACCAAGGCGTTATACAAAAAAAAACAACAACAAAAAACACCATCTGGTAGACCACAATAAAACCCCTTGTTAACGAAATTGGGCAAATATTTTACAAAGCGATCTGTAAGGCACAATACAATCTATTTATGAGCAAAAATTGTTAAGAAATAAAAAATTTCATTTCTGGATTGTCTCATGGTTATGAAATGAAGTATTATTACAAAAATGTTTCTTATTTCGAGTAAATTGACACAATGTAACAAATTGACAGTAATATCATAGTGGGATCTGTCGTAACTTACATTGAGTCTCGCACATTCTCTCGAGTTTCAATCAAGCTTAAATTAACATATTCCATTTAGCGATTACATGTAACTTACGTGACAATGCAGATAAAAGCGTTGATTATGTACTTAATACCCTAGGTGAACGATAACTCGTGGACTCCAATTAACTTCTGTCCATTGCCAAATCAAAAGACAGGTAGCGTTAGTATTTTTAAAAAACTTATTGGTACTCGTTGATTGCGACAAAGTAATTAACAATCCATAAGTTGTGGCACTACTTTTACTTTTAATCTATACTCAGTTTTTGGTGGAATAATTTGGAAATCAATAGACACGTCATCGGTGTGCTCCGTGAAGCAACGGCTGTGTGGGTAATCATTTAAACTTCAAGTATATAAAGTAGGGATTTAACACACTTGCGATTTACTTTATGATGGAAATATGTGGTTAGCGTTTGAAGAATAATTTTGTTACAACATAGCTGCATTATTTCTAGCATTTCTTTAACATTTTAGTATGCTATCATATCCGTAGTAAATAAGCAAATAAGCTGTATATTGTTGTGAAAAGATCAGATGGACCAACAATGACCGGACCACACTGATGTTCGTCAGTAGGTTTTGGTCTTTGAGACGGCGGTCAATTAGCCGCTCTGTGGTCATACAGACGCAGCTGGTGAGAGCCACGGAGTGGTCATTATTTAGATCTGTATTATCTTGTGTTCAGGAGGAAACATGTCTAATGGTGCTCAGTACAGTTCATCTTCAATACAATGACCCATATCGCGCCTCATGTAGGAAGTTGTAGGCCTAATGAGTTTTTTTTAAGGAAATAAGTATGCTGGGTAATTGCAGTTCTTTATGTGGACACTATGTACGCCAAAGCCATTTATTTGCATCAAAGAGGTCATGTGAGTATTAGAAGTTTCAATTTGAAGTCCTATCTGGCTTACCTAAGTTCTTTACACGTCAAAGCTATCTTAAAGCGGGCTTTATTGTCAACCCCACACGAGTAATGACTTCCAGCAGACGCAGTAATGTACATTACCGATCTACGCTGATATCACCCTGGTATTCACATTTACGTGAGATTTTAATGGCTTAGACGATTTTTCTCCAATAACACGAAATATCGGGTATAGACATCAATACCAATTCATCATATAGTAAAGTCGTGCAATCGACATGTAGTAAATTTACATTACGTCTAATGATGATTCAGATAGGTTCTTGTCATCATTATTCAGGTTTCAGATGAAGATTCACACCTTGGTATAATAACACTGGCTGGCTATCAAATACATTTATACATATTAACAGCTGGAGACAAATATATATATTTACCATAACCAGACTATCAGAATAACCAAAAACAATAAAACAAATTTGTGGTAATTTCTAGATAAAAAGACGTCAATTCAGTGTCCAAGAGTCCGCGGTTCACGTATATAAAGATTAGCAGCCTTTGCCTGGATTACAATTCTTGTTCGTTCTGTCGTGGGCCTCTGTAGCTCAGTTGGTTTTTAGAGCGCTGGTGTTCCAAGCCTGAGACAAGAGTTCCGAGCCAGGTAGACAGGATGCAACAAAATGTCCTTCCACTACCAAAATGTTTAAAACTCTAGGAAGTTGATTTGTAAATATCATCTCACAACGGTTGAATACAGAAAACTAACTATAATTAGAGATCACTAAAGCAAAGAGCATAAAACACACATGTTTAAGGAAATCCCGATATTAGGGCTTTCGTTAATACTCTTAAGCTTTCTTCATAAGACAACATTAATCAGCGCTGTTTGTTTTCATAGCATTATACAGGTATACAACAATTACAAACGAATACTCCACACACATGTTCGTTTTAGTCGTGACCTCGACTATAAAGGTATGCAATATATTTTGGTGAGCATAATCATTAAGGCAAACCAAATGGCGATCCACAATGGTAATATAGCGACCAAATGGTAAATCTGTGTTGATTTCTAATGAAAATGTTTAGCTAAATACCGAGGCAGGTAATTATTAAGGATTCTAGAACCCTTGGCCTATTAGTTCTAGTGTAATCTAGACTAGAACTAACCGTGTCTTGAATGGCGTTGTATCGGGCGAAATCTAGATTCAAATATAGCTCTGTCTTTCATCGATGAGGAATTTTAGTGGTAAAAAAAGTGCAGACTGGTCGATTGATACTTGTGGTATAGTGAGCGCACAGATGGATGGTTTACACGTGGTCGCCTTGTACAGGCTGGTGAGCTGGGCAGTTCGGAGTTGGTGCTGTGGACGTGCTCGTGTATTTTTTTATCACATGCCAAGAGCTCTTGTAACATATTTTGTTGGACAATATGTAAATCTCTATCGGTTTACACAAATAAAGCGAAATTGGAACTTCATCAAAAGATCCACAACAGTCGATAGAGCAATCTAGTCAAGACTAGCACCATATAATTCCAATTTCGCTATGACCTTATCATTTCAAGATGGCTGCGCATAACTGTCGCATATACTAAACATCACAAAGCACTGTCATTACTAGTCAGAGCATTCCTGACATGGATATGTGTTAGAGGATTCCACGTCCATCGAGATATGTTCAGTTTCTGGTCTTAGTAAATCTGACCTTATAGTAAGCAGAGTTAATGCTAAGTGGCGAATAATGCTAAGCGGAGTATAGTCGGTATGACTTTGAACAGGATGATTAGGGACATATGAGAATTTGAATGTGAAACTTCTAATAAAGACATAACCTTTTTGATACAAATAAATGGCTTTGCCGTACATGGTGTCCACATAATGACTTGTGCTGCAATTACCCAGGATAC
>JAQQZZ010026990.1:0-10890 GCA_030265115.1 Mopalia vespertina | reverse complement strand
GCTGACAGAAGATTACGAAAGGTTGTCTAAATTGTTTATCTTTGTGGAAAACTCAAAGCTTACGAGGCAGGTTAATAAGGAAGTTGTTGAAAAAACTTTGCTCGAAGAGTTGGAAAACAGAATTTTGGAAACTCTATGCAAGAAGGCTGTCTCAGGAATCTCGTCAGCATCTCCTATCACACGAAAAATACTAAACGGAAACCCCAAACCGATTAATGGCGCCCAAAGAAATATGTTAGATTACGTCATGATAAGAGATTTGATTAAAGTAATAGTTTCAATCCAAAACGAATACGAGCTATTGGTTTAACTTGGAAAAAATATTACTAAAATAATTAATTAATTTTTTTATTTATTTATTTAATTATTTATTAAATTATTTATTTATTTTTTTATTTAGATTTTACCAATTAAAACTTGCTCAATGTAATTCATCTTTTAAATTGTAATAATTAAACGAGCACGAGCAACCATGTACAATTATGCTCAGTCCGAACGCTCATGTAATTCTATAATTGTCTATATGTAAGAGGCATATCTAATTAAGCTGCAGTGATTGGCTTTACTGTAATAACTACCATATCAGTATCGGTTTAACAGTTTAAACGCAAATGTGCATGTTCTGAGACTTATGGTGTTGTTACATGTAGCTTCATTTGTAACATTTATTGCGTATTCTTATTTTTTCTGGTATTAATTCTTGGTCGCGTGTTTCTTTGATGCGTTAACCGTATGTTGTGAAGAAAATATTGGGCATGACCTAGATCAGACCCGATAAGTTCCATATAGTCGAAACATGACAGTAACATCTGTAATCGGGGTTGTGTCTTTTGTGGTTTCTAACATTACTTGTTCTACATATAGCTCCTCAATCTCTACCATAGGCTCACTTGGCATTCCAGAGCACGGAAACGAGACGAAACGTACCTCCTGCGCAGGAGATTTATAGCTCCTACATATAAGTGAAACAACTTTAGTAAGCACGCTTTGATCTGAATCGCGGATTTTTGAAGCTAGACGTTACTTAAATATCTATAAAATCCTTAAATAGCTGTTGTTTTAAATCGTATTGATTAAAGTCTTTTGAAGGACTTGAAGCAAAGACGTTACTTAAATGTTAATAAAATGCTTGAAGAGCTGCTGTTAAATCGTATTGATTTAAGGTAATAAAATTAACACAAGTACTGGTGAATTGACAATTGTTTAAAAGATTTAACAATTTTCATTTCTGTAAACAACGCTGTTTTCGTAATTTTTCTTTTATATAATGTTGATAATCTCGAGTACAAATTAATTTATATATTTATTGATTTACTAGTCTATTTATTCGTTTACGTGTTTGACTTTTGTTTATTGACTGATTTATTTATTTTTTATTGCATTTATTAAGAGACGTACTAATTTATTTATTTATTCGTGCTGTTTATTTATTTCATTATTCATTAACTCGTTCATTATTACTGATGTATCAGTGCTTCAATCATAAACATTATTATGGAAAAGTCATACAATTCAAACGTAATTTATTTATTTTATAATTCACATGAATCTAATGACCATGGCATTTATTATACATATGAATTACTTGTTTCGCGTTGTTTGGCACTGTTCCAAAATCTATGTTTGTATTGCTCAATGTTATTAAATTTTATAGCTTTGTGACAAATGAAAATATGAAATTAAGTCCTGTTTTTCTTCGTTTTTATAGCCAGTGTTCCGGTAAGTGTATGGTGCCAACGTTTGTACGTCATAAGGTACATCTAAGTACACTTGCTTTCACTCCATATTGCATGGTCGGACATGGATTTCACAAATAAATTTCCTACCACAGTTGAAGTAACGCTGCTTAAAACTTGGTTTTATTAATAAATACTCTTTGCAACAATTTGGTTACATATTGAAATTCCTTCATAAGCGAGATCATTGTATGGGTAAAAGAACAAATATATATATTTATGGGCTTATAAGTGTGGAGAAAACATCGCATTCAAGGTAGAGGATTTTTTGAAAATATTTTGGAGGATTACATTAAAAGTATTTGGCTTGTATTAAAACTCTTGCTTCAACGTTTAAGAGTATCGAATGAATTGGGATCTAGAATCCATGTGATTCTGTTATCACGCAAAGGAAAAAAACAAACATACAAAACAAACTTTTGTATGTCGCCTTCATGGAAGTTTCTCAGAAATTACACGTTATTTATCAATAATATAAATAAACTGGAAATTTAAAAAAAAATACTTCATGTTGGATACCTTTACTTCTACCTCTTTTCTACAAATTAGAAAAAAAATAGAAAAAATAATTTCACATATGTGAAAAAGAATTCAACATATGTGGAAAAGAATTTTACATCCGTGAAAAGGAATTCAATATATGTGAAAAATAATTCGACATATCTAAAATAATCCTTAATTCAACATATGTGAAACTCTTTTCTAGATATGTGAATTAAAAGCATCCACGACCTCAATTACTGACTTTTCCCTCACAGCCTGTTTTTAGCGGCAATGAATTTGATCAAAAAGTACAATCTGATCACCTCGGCATTTCGCAAAGCATTTGTTATTTTCAAGCGAAGAATAAATCGTGGAAATTACATTTGATTTATAGGCCTACAATTGCGACAAATTTTGTAGAGTGCATTAATACGTCTGATTCGTCGGGAAAATAAATGATGTAGACTACAATAAAAATACTGAATAAGAATAAACCCGTCGCCTAATATAATATTCTCTCTTTATTTGTCACCTTTATTGGCTTTTTTCATAATATAATGTTAGATTTTGTATTGTTGGTTGTAAATATATGCGAGTGTTCGAGTTTTGGCAGTCTGCACTCAATGACCTATATCTAACATAGGTCATTGTCTGCGCTTTGCTTTGTTGTTGCTGTAATCTTGCTACAGTAGACCAACTGATCAACTGTCTCGACTTGGGAGTGTGCCCTGCTGAGGCTAAACTTGCACAGCATGTGGAATATATTCCTATCGTCTTTGCATTCGTCTTGAAAGTCTTCACAAGACAATACTAGCATAAATGAAGGTTGGATACGGTCCCATGTTGTGGGGAGAAATCATTTCTCAGTTTTTTTGATAAGTGGAATTCTTTTGTACATATTTAAAATAAAAGTTTATTTTATATTTATGTGAAAAATAATTTCACATATGTTGAAAAGAATTCTAAAAAAATACATTTGTAAATAAAAGCAAAACTAATTCGACATATGTAGAATAAAGGTAGAAGTGATAAAACGGTTTGCCATACACATCTGCTACAATTCATACTTAAATTAGCAAATATATTTGTGTAAGGTGTGAAGTTACTAAATTCTGTATGCGAATCAACACTAGAATTTGGACTTGGCGTAGCTGAATTGGCAGATTTGGGTAAATTTGAATATCTGCAATATAGTCTCAGTATTCGAGTTAAGATCCACGCAAAGAAGAAACCGGGCCTTTTGATTTTGTATATAAATTGCTTGTGTGTTTGTTTGATTGAGGTTTTCCATACTTCTCAACGGAATTTCATTAAATTGACGACGAATCATTAAATACATGTAGGACCTACATACATCACTCCTTCATATACACGGTCATCCCTGTGGATTGAACCCGTAAACAGTACATCGAAGGAGGATCAGTAGTCCGACACGCTAACAACTGTTCATATATAACATATTTCCACGTGACATAAAACAAACGTGAATTGTATTAGGCCTCCAAGAACTACGGACCCAATACGAGTAAGCACGACAGCTGCATATCACATACCGTTTTAACGCATTACCATGAAAATCTTAATTTAATACGCTGGCTGGACTTGCATATTGTTTTCCCCTCCCAATAACTTATAATCGTTTAAATATGTCCAAACTGCTTTATTGGCAGATGGAAAGTGAATTATTATTTTAATATTTCTGACAGTAAACCTGTATCCTGCATGCATCCTTGACAACTTTGGATAATTTGTGTCTTTTCTTGAAGTGTTAAAAAACGAACAACCAAACAAACAAACTAAGTTATTTTGATATTACGAACAGTAATTTGTTGCTAAATGCGGTGTTGGTATATTCGAGTTATAAGGCATTTGTTGCTGTCAGTATTATGTTCTTTCTGGTATCCTCTACGTGACTGGTTATAGTCTTCAAATATAAATAGAGTCACAGAGATCTTTGGTGTTGAAATCCTGACGACTCGCCGTACAAATTACCTTGGCAACAGTACTTGAAGAAAGTACTTGATGTCTGTCAAAAACAAAGGCTGGTTAATCAACTTAGATCTGAAATGTGGTAGTTAAAAGACCTCGCTTTCATGAACCCCACTTAGAATCTGGGTGTTTTCGGACAATCTTTTTTTTAATCTTTCTCCTGTGTTCGTTGACTAAAAGTTGATCAACTACCATTTTTCACACACTGCATAAATACACACCTGCAAATCATACGTGTTATACTCCCCAATTATTATGGTTTTATAATTTGTATAATATGTATAGTTTTGCTCACATTTGTGTTTGATATATATCATGCACATTCAGTCTTTCTCTTATTATCTTACAATCTATGTACTTCTTATAAGATTTCTTTGTATATCGATTATAATCGAGGGTCGAATGTTGAAGAATGTTTCCCCTATGTGTACTTTTGTATACTTTTAAAATAAGGATTAAAGTGGGAACTTGCCAGGTAAAGGGTCTAAAAAGACATTAATTCCTTTGTATATCAATATTTTCAGACTAGCACACGGTTTGTTAATCTCCTTATACAGGAATATCAAATATTTGTACATAACAATTCTACTACTCTCCCTCAAAGGACCATTAAAGCATACACAGGGCCGCCAAGAGAACGTGTCCCCCCCCTGCTCCAATACATCATCAAGGGCCCTATGAATGTCATTATTGGGTCCTTTCCTGAACTTGTCATTCTAAAGGATCTACTGATTAAAGCCATACATCCCTTTACATCTGACAACGTGTAGCTCTTATACTCTCCTAACCTGACGCACACGTATTTATCGGTTGATTTCTACTTAGTTGAAACATCCGTTTGTTCGACTAATTCTAAATATCTCGTTTATTACAGATTTATAACAGATTGTATATACCAGTTACATGGTCATTACAGATTTATAACAGATGGTATATACCAGTTACATGGTCATTACATATTTATAACAGATGGTATATACCAGTTACATGGTCATTATAGATTTATAACAGATTGTATATACCAGTTACATGGTCATTACAGATTTATAAGATATGTTATATACCATAAGTTTTGAACGACATTTAGAAGTGGGGTAACATAATTATAGAATTTCTGGATAACCACTTCTTGTTTTGTGATAGAATACAACGTATCGATACATATGCCTGTATCGTCATCAGGTGTAAATTGACCCTATTTTCACATTACGTCACAAGACTTTGTTTACTGTCAAAGTTATGGTGCCTTTTAACGTTTATACCTGGAATATCTCACTTTATACTTAGCGGAAATGTGGAACCATACGTGCATCCAATAAAGCCAGAGTGGTCATTAAGCTGCAATAAAACAGTAAATCTATAATTCCACTGAACACAAAACCAATTATTCACGATAGGATTTCCAATCGGTATAATGACAAAATACTCACTGTTGGGTAGTACTATGGTGCGTTTGAATCATTTTAACATGCAGAAGTTTCGCTGGTATCTATATGATCCCCAAGTGTAGTCCCTTCTCATTGTAATTCCCAGATATTGATACCATGTCGACAAAACCCTTGCTGTAGATTTTAAATTTGGAAAATATCTGAGAAAGCTGCCTTTTCCGGAGATAGTGAACGCTTTGGTCTTACTGGAATTAAATTAATTAACTATACTTTTGACCATTCTTAAATGACAAAAAGGTCTTACTGAATGTCATTTTATACAGTTATTCATTATATAAAGCAACAACAAAAAACAAACGGCCAAATACAGAGACTTGAAAAACTCCTTCGTAATTATTTATTTTAGAGCTATGTTTCTCTTGTAGGCTATAATATGTCTTTGTGAGAGACGTACATTAGGTACAGGATTTTTATATTCCTGTCAAGGCGACAAGCAAATTGCGTGCTACACTAGTCATATTGGAATACAGAGGACATTAATTATGTCATTCGTATAACCTTTACCCGCTTCAAATCTGAAACCTAACGGATACAATTATTGATGTGTCTTAATCAAGCAAGGTGCTATCTCTGAGCGAATCTATTTAGGTTCCTGTTCAGAAGGAAGAATTGGTGTTTTTTTTTTTTAAATCTGCGTTATTTCAAATTACCAGGAAGGTAGAAATCTTCAGCTATTGGGGACATTAGGTGTGACCTGATTGAACACAAATGATTATTGCTCTTAATCTAGTGGATTTTTTATTTCACCAACATACTGGTTCAGACACTTCTTACAAGTTATGAGAGATATCACATTTTCTGAATCACAGTTAAAAATTTCGGCTTGTCTTGTTTATTCTCCGACGAAGAAGATCGTATCTTAGTCAAGCTAATATCTATCCATACATGTATAGACTTGTCTGACGTTCTGGTAATATCGAACAGATACTAATTCTACACCGTGGACTACTATAACTGTTCAATTTAGATTTAATCTTGCAAAGAAGTCGCCTATATTAGGCCTTCAAAAGAACGAAACAAGCCTGGCTGAGTGTAGATGCTCTATCCAGGCAGATAGTAGGCTAAAGTTTAAAGTTAGGGTCATGTTGATTGAGTGTTTGGATATATACATCAAGATCCTATTTGTAATGCTACCAGAGCATAAGAATTTCATCTAAATAAAATACAATATGAGTGTTTCCAACACTTTCCTCCATTAAAATAGAGCCAAAGTGGGGACTGAACCTTTTGCCCAAAAGCACAACATTTCATTTGTCTATATATTCCGTCATTGGGCCAGAAATCGCTGTAATTCAGTAGATTCAATATCTCAGTGTTTTGGAGATGAGGGTTGGGATACCGATGGAAAACCTGCGTAAAACCTATGTTTGTGTTCATAGACTCTACGCCAAGCTTCATCAATATGAGATCTTTATGAATTTTAAGTTCAGATAACATATTTAAAATTCATCATCGAGTTGACGAAACTTGTAGCGTGTAAACTAATTGCTTGTAAATAATAGACTCGTTGTTGTGTTTTCAAGACGATGTATTTATATGTAAACATAAAACCTGCTAACTTCACTTTAACCATCAATCATTCCTTGGTGTAATAGGCCTACTCGTATGACTTCAAATTAGTAGGGGAAACCATGAGGCTCGGAAATAATTTCCATAGCTTCGCAATAAGGTTTTTGTGGCTAGTAAGCACCGTAACTGCTTAAAGCCGAACAATATATCCAATACAAAAATAAAATCACAGAATATAGAAACGGCTTCATTGTGCTTCCCAGTGGTCGTCCGTAAATTTCCGATTTAATTTCCGCTCCATCAATTAAACATGTTTGCACCGTGAATTTTAGTCTTTCTGCTATTAACTTTGTTTAATAAAATGAAAAAAGAAACAAAACAATGGGTTGTGATTTAATTAACATGCTTTCTGCTGTACGGCTGAAGTTAAGTTGCAGCGGTTCTGGGAGGCAAAGATCAGCAGTGCTGTGTTTACGATTAAGTATAACCTGAGAGAGTATAACAAATAATGAAGGGACTGTGGGCCAAATGGCAGTTTAGAGGTTTTTGTAGGTGAATATAAGCCGTCCATAAACTACTATATGACCCGCAGTCCCCTACATTATTTGTTAATTATAAATACAAGTTTATATTATGATTATTTGATTTGTCAGCAACCTTTATCTATTTGAGCTAAATATATTTTCAAAATAAAGAAAAATGGCACGCCGTTCGTGACTTTATTATTTGTCTTTTTGATGATGTTAAAAAAGCGGGTTTAATACAGCTCTGTTTTAATATTTTGATCACCCACTAGGGGGTAATTCCCTGCTCAGTAGAACGTAGCAAATGTCACTCCTAGCCATAAGCCAGGTTCTGGGTATGACATTAAAAAACCCGATTTAATTAATAAACTGCATGTGTGAGTGATTTATTCGAACAAAATGTGTTTGAATACGCATCCAATTATGTCCATATGTCTATTACATTCATCAACATGGATTCTTGCCTTGTTGTTTGGTACGTTTCATGGATTTAATTGAAGATTTAAAGCCCAAATAGAGCGCTCATTTGACTTAAATCGTCGCCGTCTTACCTCCATGGCTTGCGTATAGACCGGTTTGTCATAAATCAGGACCATTTTGAATCTAGTAATATTCGGTAAATTACCGAAAGTTCTCCGGCCGTCGACAGACAAATAACAGCTGTATTAATACGCCAGGACTACGTCATGGTGTCATTCAGCTGTAGATCAATGCAATCCCTTTTTTAAAGATACCAACAAATTTATTTATTCTTGAATCAAAAAATTATTCCGTTTTATGTTGACCCCCATTACATATTTTCAAAGTTGTAAGCAGCTGGATTTTTTCGTAACTGTGGCTGAAAGTAGAGCTCTGACTTGTGACTTCCCGGTAAGATAGTGATGGCGCGGGTTTATCCCAAAGTTGCAGTCTGCATTGTAAAGCTAAATGGTACTTGGTGATTACAAAATGGTCTAAATCATCATACAGACTTGGATCGATTACCCACAAAGATGTTTTTCAGACAGCAAATTAAACGGCCACGGCCTTAGATTCGACATTAACAAGCGCAATCTAGAAAGCCCCCAATAAAATAACCTCATTTACCCTGTTATCAGTCACCCTGTCCGGCAAATCCTCGAGACAATTAGCATCTCATGGAGCGTGAATACGTTCTCCAGCAAAGCAGATGTATACCCCGTCACGTGAAAGTGTAAGACGAGACTTCCACATTACTACCCCTTGATGCAATTCGAGGCAAAAACGTGGCAAAAATTTAATTGGACTATTGCAGAAACAAGCAGCGAATCAGAAAGCCGTTTACACCATCAAAGTCGACAACAAACAAGCATGGCGCCACTGTCAATTGACGTGTCTGGGATGATGTCAGGACTCGTTAATGGGACTAAGATCGTGCGTGTATATTACATGTATAGCCTACTTGTTATCCTGTGTTTAGACCGCCTTTTTCTTATTCTAAGAAAGTTCCAATCTAAGAGAGGTCATCCGAACGTAGCTGTTGTATACTCTAGTTAACTCAGGGTTTTCAATCTATTAAGGCAAGGTAGGGAAGGAAGAGAGGCTTAATGCGACGATCGTGTTTTCCGCCTTGCGGCTGGAAGAATAGGAAGTTACACTCTTAAACATGCAGGATTTGTATATTTTCCTATCAACGGTTTGAGTTATCGGTAGTGTTTATATTCGCTTGGCTTCCTGCATTATAGTTTGACACAAATCGTTGTAAAATTTGTTTAGAGGATACCTTTGACAAGCGTGTCCGGTGTGGTACCCAGTCTGTTTATTATACGTTACACAAAAAGGTTATTTGGCCGATTGAACAACAACGCCCCTGTCAAGTCTCTTCCGTTAACCCACGAGTGCATAACACCTTTATGGGTTACTATCAAATGATTTGATTAAAACGTTATTCCGTCCAGATTTGTTTACTCTACCGGAACTAAATGATTTAAGTAACATCCTCCTACTCAACTCAATGATCTATTTTAATGTACTGTAAACATGAAGGTTTTTCAAATTTTTCCGTGTCAATTTACATCAGTACGTCAGGCCATTCAGTTAAAATACGGTCACAATCTGATGCATGTTGAATCAGGCCAAGAGAATTAACACTTCCCACTGTATCGTTTTGCACCCAAAGCCTCAGCTAATCGAAGTTGCATATTTTCCGTGTTTAGATACAAAGATTGATATATGATGATCATTTAAGTTAATGCGTGAATTTCCTTTTAGGAATTTGACCCGACACACGCCTACAATATAGATTTCAGAAAGTTTGGCGGGGGCATGTACATTTCTTTCTGGTTTTGACTTGCGACAATGCTTGTTGGTTGCCCCCATTCTACTTAAAATCAGATCTCGAAACAAAATACGGGCGTTTTTTGAAATCTGATTCGAATAAGATTGGGTCTCCCCTTTGGGTTCAAGGGGAGAATAAAGGGAAAGATTACTGTTGTTTGGCGGGGGCATGTATAGTATAGTTTAAGTCCCTCAATTCCAATAAACACTTTGACAAAATACTTCTTTTGCCACAGATGCAATGCATGGACTCATCCGATCTGATCAAATTATGTGCTGTATAACAAAAAATATTTATTTTAAAAAAGTTATTTGATAAATTAATTGTCATTAAAGCAATACAATAATGCAACACAATATACACATGTCTTTAAAATTCGAAAAAGGCGTCCAACTCATTTATAAGAAGACTCTGATCACGAAGTATAAGAACAGAACTACGTAAAATAATATCACAACTTATTCTTAAACGTATCCAAAATATTGTAAACAAGTATTTCAGTAACATAGTGAAAGTATTTTATACAAAGATCAAATAGATATTTTGCATGTCAGTTATATGAAAAGGTTGTCTAGTGGGGATTTTGAACCCAATGAACTGCTCTATGTTGTTATAGAGTTGTGCTATGAGTGAAAAATACAAGCAAAGAATAAACGCGCAAGGACAGGCAAAACAATGGTTTGAATAGAGGCCGTGAAAATCGCCGTTTACAAATTTACCATAACAAAATATGTTTTAGTCAAAATTTACATGGACGAAATAGAAACTATGAACTATGAATACAAAGGGTTCAAAATGAAAAAGAGGGGACTTATTTAAACATACTATGTATTTATTATTCCAATTGTTGGTGGTGAAAGGGGGGGGGGGGGGGTATTAATAGTTTATCTGAATTAAACATGGGA
>JAQQZZ010026979.1:0-10891 GCA_030265115.1 Mopalia vespertina | reverse complement strand
TTCAATGCTTAGTGGGATATTGGGAATACATATTGCTTAATCCGTGTTAATCCTTCAACCAAAACTCCATGCAAGTCCGGTAACGTACACGCGAATTTCTATATTTATTCTTGACTGTAGGCGTTACCGGCCTAAACCATCAAAACTCAGTGGATTAGCGAATAAAGGGAGATAAATTATGGCGTCTACTCAAGCCATCGCTTAAAAGCCTGTATTATTATTTCACACACAGCAGATAAATAACCTATGATACCAACATTCGAATCTATTTCAAAGTACAACAATGATATGGAAAAAAAAAAGAATTAAAAGAGCTATTTATTTCCTAAATACTGTTTAAGTGGAGTACGAAAAGGATCTTAAACGGTATATCGTATGGTTATAAACTTAATACAAGGTTATACTCCATGCTTGATATTTTGTCTATATATTTACCTTAATCTTGGTTGGCTTTAAACTATTTTAACCAGCCAGAAATCGTCATCTTCAGTTATTTTATTTTCTGTTTTAATAAGCCATTATAAGGGCATACGTTTTTTTTTTTTTAGGAAAATTTCCAACAATTTGTAAAATTTTCAAAACTGTAGCAATTTCTAACGCTGAACACGTTTGTGCAGAAAACGTGTTGTGCACGTATCACAGCTGTGCTAAAAAAAAGGAAGTGTAAGCCTGTTTGCTAATGGACATTTCTTATCAGTTATTCGCACCCCTTCTTAAAAATAAAACATCATAGGTCACATTTTCGCCGATAAAATTAATTACGGTAAAGTAAGCTAAGTAATTTTTATTTGGAATATGTTTTTTTTTTTTCTCAGTCCATTTTTTTTTTTGCACCTGTCTGTTACATGTGCGTGTTGAATTTACCTGGGCGTTATGCCATCATCTGCTTCTCGTATACATAAGTTTCCTATAGTGCAATATAACACTACATGTAAATAAATCCAACCCCATGTTATTAATCATGTATCTCTTAAAATCAATCTTACCCGTTAACAGATATATATATTTTGAATAAATGAAGAGAGGAAAATGTAAGTCTAATTTTGACATTTATACCCTTTGCCCTACAAGGGTCGTAGTTTACTCATGTATTAACAATAAGGCTTATGGCCTCGATGTAACCCTCTTCATTAGCAAAACCTCAAGATTTATGTTCAGGTATATACAGTTTTAGTTAATCACAAATCTGCTTCTTAATTTTACAGTCATTGGCGACACTTTTTGTATACGTCGCAGATAAAAACAAAATACACTTAATCGTAAAAATTATAACTTTTCTTAGTTTGATAAACCGTTTGTGACATATAGAGGTATTTATAGCACAATTTAAGACTTGGAAGTTTTTATTTCTAAAATCAAAGCAATCAACTTGCCAATAAAAACAAGATGTTGTTTTGTGATATTGTATTTTGACGTCTTAGCTGTGAAAGTTCAAACACCTAGTCAAAAAATAAAACCATATTTAACAATAAACTACACAGAAATGAAGCATTTGTCTTTTGCGGAAGTCATGCATCACTTGAATATGAACATATACACACCGTGTTTTATTGTTAAGGCGTGTTCTAACAGCAATACTGTCGGTCTGTGGCCATCAATCACTGCCTGCTATACATGAAAAACAATATAATAAATAAAGCAAAGTTGTTCCAGGACAAATCTAAGAATCACGAAGATTAGTGTAAACACGTTTGGGAGAACAAATGAAGCATCAATGCACAGCAATAAAGGTTTTTATGTCCCATCTGTTGTCTGAGTGCATGGGATCGATATCACTGTTAATCTGTTTTAATTATATGCTATAGGTAATAAGGTATATACATCTTTTTGTTACGAACGTGAGAATGATAATGCCAGATATTATTCAAAAGTGTTAATACAAAACTGAGAAATTGAAATATCTTACCGTTGCAGCTTTTTCTTTTTATCGCAGCGCCGATGTTAACTTGGCCCTTTGTTTTTTTGCTGGGTTTTTTTTTGGCATTTAAATGGCGTATTAAAAGGAAATGTCGATATCATCAGCTTATTTGATGAGGACACAACCTTGTATGTATTATTAAATGGTCTTCTTCAACAACTGGTCTAAGAGTCTTAAACATGATCTCAAATAGATTAGATCCTAAGATGGCGAGTTTGAATTCATTAAAAATGAGAAATCCTTAATAACAAACTTCGTCACCTTCCTACACACATCTGGATTGGAACGTTTGGACAAGATGTCTTGTAGACTGAACACGTTCGGAAAACTATATTAAAACCTTCCAAAGTATTAAAACGATCAGTTATATTGATTGGAGTAAAATGCATCCTTAAATACCATGACAGAGCTTGTTAGGTCGACTAACACTCCGTAAAGGACGGCACAGACTTAAGCTATTCCACAAAGATATTTACGACCGCCCATTTCATGGCGTCTATAACACATTTCCCCCAAAAGACCACTGAACAAAATCCTTTCCCACAACGAGAGCTATATTTTAAAAAATGCCTGATTATTTTTTTTTTATTATGATCAACCTTGCATCTATCTCATACGATAAAGAGAAATATACAATTTACGTCGAATCATAATGAAGGAGATTGTACGTTGGAGTTGACAAGTTCACCATCAGTTTTATTGGTATTATTAACGAGTTCCTAATCAACAGCCGTCTATTTATGATTCTTAATAAATTTAAACTGCTAATAAAATATGAAGTCCCCTTAAGACGAGCAAAGCATTATCTTCCTGGGTGGGAAGGAAGGAGCCCTCTGTGTTAGAGACAAGTCTATGTTCAATGATGTTGGTCTCAGCCTATACATCTCCATGATAAAACTGGAATGTGAAAAGAAAGAGTGACGCATGACTTCCGCACGAGACGAATGCTTCTTTCTTCTTCATTATTTTTTTATTATTTAATATTTGAACTTCGTTTAAAAAAGACGTCCACACATGTCACAAACGTTCTCTCGCCAATTTAAAGCTCTAAAAAAAATCAAAGTATACCATGAATTCATCTTTATCTGAAGAAAACAAAGTGAAAATCATTTTGTTATAGACATCTGTTCGACTTACGTGTTGTCCTACACATTTTAATATTTCTGATTAATTAAAACTATAGGATCTAACTGTGTTTAATGTCTCTCCATATATACAGAGGTCAAGCAAGGCTAATAAATTAAAGTCATGTAAATAAGTGAAATGTGTAATTAGCCATGCTATTAATTAATGCCCTTCATGTTGCAATGTGGTTAGAGAATACAGCTCGTGTAAACTACGACCCATGGGGGGCAAGGGGCCTGTCAACATTTAAGCTACATTATTCCATCATTAAAGACAGATGACTAATTGTGCTGGGATTTATTAACAGGCAGTCTTATCTCGCTGTGCCAATCTTATGTACGAGGGTAAGCTGATGACATAATGCCCCAGGTAAATTAGATCTATGTGACAAACGGGTACAAAATAAACTTGTAAAAGTTACCACTTATCTGACTTACCTAAAATTAAGTTTATCAGCGAAAATGTGACATATGACTTTAGAAATAAACATACATTAAGATGTTTTGTTTTTGAGAAGGCGTGCGAATAAACGATAAGAAAATCTCATTAATATACAAATTCACACCTCCATTTTTTTCTCGCACCTGCCTTATCATTTATCATCTCCATTGTTTTCTGTACAAACGTATGTAATGGTGTCGGTAATTGCTTTATCTAAAGATTTCCTGCACTTAAATGCGGTTTGATAACTATGTACGTTATTTAAATGTTCTCTCCTTGTTTAAATATGGGGGTTAATAGTCCACGGTATACGCTTACTGTCGTGTTAAAAAAGAAATTATGATTTTAGTAATATCTATTAGCCTCGGTTGTAATGCACAGTCTAATTAAGTTACCTATACGCCTCTATTCTACTATTGTATGAAATTAATTTTCCTCAGTGTGGCTGGTTGGTTGATTTTAATTGGTGTTTTTAGAAGCCGTCACATATTTATTTGGAAGATAATGAATACCATTTCATAAGGTAGAATTCAGGGCTATTAGTGTTTCTATGTTAGACAATCGGTATAGAGCTATCACCCATGACTTAAGAGCAGCAGGAACTATGCTATTGTTTAAACATCATTACTCTGTGACAGTTTGGCGTGACTAAAATCTATAATGTGTTCTAGAGAAAAACGTAAGATTTTTAAAGGGCAGTACTAGAAATACATTGAATTTGAAAAGTTGTTCAAAAACTGAATGAATTGTGTAGTTTATTACTAAAACACAATGAATTGTATAGGATATAACAAAAACATATGAATTTGGTAGGTTTTTGCAAAGCAATAAGGAATTGTGTAGGAAAATACAGATAACATAAAGACTTTGATAGTAAATCCCGATATATAACAGCTTCCATAGGATATTTAAAATACATATAAGGTTTTATACAATTATATATAATTGGATTTATACGAAATTACAAACAAAAAACCCCCCAACAAACTTTGCAGTATAACCGTACATAGAAACGCAGCGAATTGAGTAAAGGCAATAAGACAACATAAGGAATATTGCTGGACAAAAGTCTAATCAATATCCACGCAGTAAACATGAGTAGATTAGAATGATTGTTTCTTGGCTTGTTTGATTGGGGTTTAACGCCGTACTTAAGGTTATTTTATTCACATGACGGCATGCCAGCCTAATGGGTGAAGAAAACTACCCTCGACGCCACTGACAACAAACAAGGATAAGACATAACAAATACAGAACGTCATACAAAACACTACACATAGAACGGCTTCAGATTAAGCCCGTAACTATATGGAAGTCTATTATCAATATTTGACAGCTGCTAATATCCGATAATGTTTTATAAATTTTAAAAGAAATTTTGGTTTTGGTTTTCTTTCTTTTTCTTTTTCTTATTATGTTTTCCTTTTTGGATTGTTAAGGACCCCGGTATAACATTCTCATCCACCTTATAAAAGAGGTAGAAATTAGACTGACTGTTGACTTCAGATCTTGTATTCATTTCTAATGTGGATTATGATATAAAAACGAAATACACTTTATATGCATGGATTTAAATTAAAACAAATATTGCTAGGCCCAGACAAAATTGTGTAAAACGAAATTATCTTTGAAGCGGACAACAAATGTACGTCCTCGTTTGTGAAAAATAGTAGGTATATATCGGAACTTGACTTGACAAAACATAAGATTCTCACACCCGTATGTCAATATCATAAATGAACATACCTGTTCAACTCTCGACTGCTATCTGTTTGTTCACTGATAAGCAACGACCATCTTTCTTCATTCACCTCTACTGTGACACTATGCAAGTCTATATACTACGCTATGAATGAGCGAGCGAATGCTTTGGCGGTCATAGTCTACCTGACGGCGGGATATAGGTATGAACAAAAGTTATGTTTAGGCTACTAGAATTAAAGAAGAGCTTACGTATATATTATGTTTAATTCTTGGTGAGCCAGTTTTCTTGTCAGTTTATCGGACACTCGCCGTGGTGCGTTTATCGACATGTTCTCTCGTTTTGTGCATTAGGCCTGTTACGATGCGAAATAGACACCGGAAAATACTGATATTTCACTGGTATATAAATAAAAACTTTAAATATGTTCACTGTAATAAACAAATTCAATTAATAAATTCATTAATTCATTCATTACTTCATTAATTCATTCATTCATTCACGCATTCCATTTATTCATTCATTCATTCCATTTATTTCATTGATTTATTTACTCGTTCATTCATTCAGTTTTTGTGCAAATGAGATACAGTTTAACGATAAGGAATGAGAAGGAGCCCAGTGAAAGCCCAACCTTATGTAACAGCTGTCTATTCATCTGGGACACATCTTCAATTAAGATTAAATACTTACTGCGTCATTAAATAAAGGATCAAAGAATCAATTAGGAGTGTTATTTGTTTCTCATTTTATCTTAAATGGATTTGTGAATGGAGGAGGCTTGATGTCTGTTCGCCCATTGTTTGGATTAAGTAGAGAACATCACACGATAATGCGTACATCATCCCGTTATGAAAATAAGCCGTAAGTAGAAACACAGTTTTTGTCAGTAAAACAGTATTTGTCTGACCAGTATATAAGAGAAACAGTATTTGTCTGACCGGTGTATTAGTAAAACAGTATTTGTCTGACCAGTATATCAGTAAAAACAGTATTTGTCTGACCAGTGTATCAGTAAAACAGTATTTGTCTGACCAGTATATCAAGAAAACAGTATTTGTCTGACCAGTGTATCAGTAAAACAATATTTGTCTGGCCAGTATATCCGTAAAACAGTATTTGTCCGACCAGTATATCAGTAAAAACAGTATTTGTCTGACCAGCGTATGAGTAAAACAGTATTTGTCTGACCAGTGTATTAGTAAAACACTATTTGTCTTACCAGTGTATGAGTAAAACAGTATTTGTCTGACCAGTGTATTAGTAAAACAGTATTTGTCTGACCAGTGTATCAGTAAAACAACATTTGTCTCACCAGTGTATCAGTAAAACAGTTTTGTCTGACCAGTGTATTAGTAAAACAGTATTTGTCAGACAATAATATAAGTGAAAAGAACATTATCTTTCTGAACAATGTATCAGTAAAGAACAGTTTTTGTCGGACCTCAATAATTGACGCATTCAATAAATATGATAAATTTTTATTGTAGAAAAACCGGGATTTAAAGAATATGGTATAAATGTTAATCCATGCACGTACTATCTCGTGGTAACTTTTGCAACATGTTTATTTTTTAGTGCAACGTTACAAGAAAAAGGCATATCAGAAAGGGAAGTACATTTGTCGGTAAGAATTATCCCCCCTGATTCCAGTGCCTCGTGTGCAGACTCGTTCACGAATAAAGTGCTTCGAAACATTAAACGAGTAGACCGTCTTGATCGACAGACCCCATGTTAGCTTCGTTACATAACTATTGAACGCAAAATCTGAAATAACTCAAGATTTACAAATTTTACTCCAAGAAGTATACTATTTATTCAAAGTAAGCAAAATAATATATATATTTCAAAACATTGTATTTACAATAATTACTAATTTTGGGCAAAATCAGCTATGAGCTATCATACAAAATAATTTTTCAAAGTTCAAGATTTTTTTTATTGGCCCAACACTCACAATACTTTATTCAAGGCAGTTAAATGGTCCAAGACTTTTTCTCGATGCAAGAATCCGCTATGTTGTGCATGAATCTTGGATAAGTCTCGTTAAACTTGGATCGTTAGGAAAGAGTCTTGGACGATAAAACAGCTTAAATCAAATGTAAATGTTTCTTGGACTGTAAAATGTGATTTTTTTTTTAATGAAATCTAATCGTTTTCGCAAACAGAATTAACAATTCTTGTACAATGTTTCATAATATCTACGGGATTTTCTTTTACTTTGAACAGAAAATGTTTTTTGAGCAAAATTTGTAAGTGATGAGCTTTTTCGCTTTAGTGTGCCATACAACAGCCGGACGTTAAAGTTATCTTGGACAAGGGAACTATGCTAAACAGGTTTATTCAGTTGAAAGGTTGATTAATAAGACTGGTTAAAGGGTTGATTCAGATGACCGGTTAAAGGGTTGATTCAGATGACCGGTGGAAGGATAGATTCAGATGACCGGTTAAAAGATTGATTCAGATGACCGGTTAAAGGGTTGATTCAGATGACCGGTTAAAGGGTTATTTCAGATGACCGGTTAAAGGGTTGATTCAGATGACCGGTTAAAGGATTGATTCAGATGACCGGTTAAAGGGTTGATTCAGATGACCGGTTAAAGGGTTGATTCATAAGACTGGTTAAAGGGTTCATTCAGATGACCGGTGGAAGGGTTGATTCTGATGACCGGTTTAAGGGTTAATTCAGATGACCGGTTAAAGGATTGATTCAGATGACCGGTTAAAGGGTTGATTCAGATGACCGGTAAAAAGGTTGATTCTGATGACCGGTTAAAGGGTTGATTTAGATGACAGCATATGGTTCTTTTGAGTTATGCTTATCAATCAAAACCATAAGATTGATTGGACATTTTACTCTTGTTTTGCCATGTTATTTTGGGGTAACGTTAAGTGACAAATCAAAAGGGATACAGTAAACACTATAATGTTAATCTGCTATTAACATCCATTATGATGCATACACGAAAGTATATGGGTGGTTTTTTCGTATAAATTGGCGAATAAACATCATTTAAGCAGGGTCATGGTGATGTTTTACAATTAACAGCGAGATTATTATCTTTCAGCTATTTGCATTGTCCTCATAACACTAATTCTTAGTTCTACAATGCTGTTTTCCAAAGATATGTTGAAATTATAGGGAAGTAAAGTATTTCTGAGAATAAAACAAAGATATTATTAAATGACAAGTTTTGCATAATCTGTAAAACAAAGAATGGAACCTACCTGTGTCGATTATTTATCCATATCTGTGTCCCGGAGGAACACTATAACGTCACACAGTGTGGGAAGTAATCCATGCACAAACAAATTTCCGTTCAGTATTTTCAAGTAGTAAGGTGTTCTGCATGGAAAGATGGGTGTCGATCGATCAGTCGGCACTATGACGTCACAAGACACTACAAAGGGAAGTAATCCTAGAAGTTACAAACTCCCGTTTACTATTTAAAATAGTACCATGTTGTCCAGGTATAGGAGTTTGACACCATGAACACGATCTCCACGCATTACTCAACACACAGTTCTAAAAACAAACATCTTTTCCTGGGACTCCACACTGGGATACATGAGCAGTGCATTTACATGTTCCATTTATTTGACTAAAATTTGACTCTGCCAAAAACTATGAAACACACATCGTTGAATTAGGATAACAATTTATACCGAGGACCCAATATGTATCAGTGTTAGCTTCCAAATCTTTCGCGTATTCAAAGAAAATAGTCCTTGTGCGGGAAACAATCCTGGGCGAAAACAGCTTAATACCTTCCGTGTATATCTATTAGAGGCAATCTTTTGTTCATTCAATAATCATCTCAATATAAATAATTCAATTTAGGAGAGTTTAACTCCGTGATAGAAAGTAGAAGATGGTATCACAATCCAAGAAGGCTAATTCCAAAACAAGGTGGTTACAGGCAATTAATCATATGAGACAAATGTCGCTGAACGGTAAATCACTGAACATGTCAAACTGCCATATTGTGGACAGCTATTTCCTTTAGTTTTCCACGTCAAACAAATGCTTCCAAATGGAGGTATTCCCAATCGACTCGTTATATATTTACACGGTTTACTGATCTGAAACAACACAACATATACATATATTGGCAAATCTCTTTAGCATTGATACATTTAATAAAACACTGAATTTATTGAGAGGTGAATTAGATAGCATATCGTGTTTCTTTATAAACGACATATTAGTACTTGTGTATGGCGGCCCATTCTTTCATTCACCTCTTTATTATTTAATTTCTTCGAATCTTCCTTGCATTCATCTATATATTTTTCAATTCGTTCAGCGTTTATAAATCATTTCATTTGTACATTCATTCGTATAGCATATATTATTTGATTCCTCCTAGTCTTTTTTCAATGGAGTTATCTTGAGAGAAATTCGCGAAGAAAATGTCCATTGACGTGGTAAAATGCTTCCACAGTGTAGCCGTTAAGCCGTTGAAAAGTGTCAACACATGCCCTAATTGAGGAGCACAGACAAAGGACTTAACAGAAAGGTTATAAGGTAATCAGCAAGGAAGCTTAGCGAATCGCTTGGGATGGCAGTAGCTGTTGTGTCAGAAAACAGAAACGCTTGTTGGGGTGACTGGCAGCACTGCCTGCAATAACACGGAGTCTGGCAGGGGAGGAGTGGGGCACGGTGCCCGCTGATAGCGCTCCTAATGCCCTCTTGTTTCTCATGGATTAGCTGTATAACATCATAACATAGTACCTCAGTCAACGGTTAAATATAAGACAGTAGTTTCCAAAGCTTATTTGATAATTATGTTTTAGTACAATACATACACCCATAAACACATGTAATAAAGGAGTCTCGTTCGTCACACGTCTAAAATACCGACTCGCAACGTCATTCTTGCATGACTAGTCAAATGAGTAGTGGTCTCCATTATATTTCGTAGAAATGCTATGAAACATCGGATAGAATTAGTGAGCTGTGGTGATATCTAGAATGTATCATTAGTTGCTTAAACGTGTAACCAAGCTTAAAGTAATTAAACTTGATTTGGCTGTATAATATCTACCTAAAATCCATTTGCAGCTTCCAGGTTCGCACCTGTTTCACGCATATATGTGCATTACGTGTCCTTCTAGCTAGAATGATTCTGTATCCGCGGCTATATGTGTTATTATGTGTCCCTCGAACCAGAATGATTCTGTATCCGCGGCTATATGTATTATTATGTGTCCCTCTAACCAGAATGATTCTGTATCCGCGCCTATATGTGTTATTATGTGTCCCTCTAACCAGAATGATTCTGTATCCGCGGCTATATGTATTATTATGTGTCTCTCTAACTAGAATGATTCTGTATCCACACCTATTCGTGCATTATGTGTCCTTTTTGCCAGAATGATTCTACATGTGCATTTCGTGTCCTTCTAACCAGAATAATCATGTATCCGCGAAAATTTGTGAATTACGTTTTCTTCTCGCCAGAATGATTCTGTATTCACGCCTACGTGCATTACGTGTCTGTCAATTTAAGTCAGAATGATCCTGTATCCGGACATGTCTGTGCATTATATGTCCTTCTAGCTAGAATGATCCTGTATATGTCCACGGCTATATGTGTCATTCTAGCTAGAATGATCCTGTATATATCCACGGCTATATGTGTCATTCTAGCTAGAATGATCCTGTATATATCCACGGCTATATGTGTCATTCTAGCTAGAAT
>JAQQZZ010026968.1:0-10893 GCA_030265115.1 Mopalia vespertina | reverse complement strand
TATATAAAAAAGTATAATATAGGATACATCGTGTTATACATGTGAATTACCTACATATTATGAAAAGTGGGGGTCAATACCCCTTGTGAAAAAAAGTTATCTGGAGCCCTGCACTAGAATCTTGGGAGGTTTAGCTGGTTGACACATAAGGCAATAGGGAAAGTTTCACAATTCATCATCCTAAAAATGAAATACCCTTATAAAGACAAGTACAACATTAAACAGTAATCAAACAAACAAACCAGAGCAAAAATCACCTCAGAAAAAAGACTTTAGCTAGAGGGTAATATCCTCTACCTTGACCGGGGTTAACAGGTGTCTGGCTCTGTATTGCACCCAGCAGAGATCACTCTCGATAAATGTACAGTTCTGGGTGCCAGATACTAGGCTTGTTTTCAATTTTGCTCTATTATATTTAAATTAGGAGAAAGAAATTTTGCTTGCCTCCAAAGAGATTTGAACATAGATTTCTAGACCCAGTGCTCTAACCGACTGAGCTACAGAGGCTCCGCTCACTTCTGTTCAGAACGACTGTGATTATTCATCCAGTTAAAGTCTACGAAACTTTCTCTGTAGGAAGTACTGGCACACTGTCAGGGACATTATATTGATTCCTGGAATTATTATCAACGATTTTCATTTCAATAGTCTTAAGTTCACATGAAAGAATTCTTCTATAAATGCATTTAAGATTACTTATTATACTGTAGACTAGATATGGCGCTGTACAAAGTTTATATATTTATTTTATATACATTGTTATTTGTAATTGCATGCTGCCTGTATTAGTTTAAAAGTTCATGATTTTTTTTATTTTCTAAATTTCTCAGTATAATTGCTGAGGACTAAACACATGTTATTTTATATGTTGTGCAATATTTGTTTGCAAATAGAAATATAAAGAATCTCTATTGAAATGAATTGAAGGCAAGGGTGCCAACCAAGTATTATTTTTATTTCTCTGGTTTCTGCTTCCAGATATATTGAAGTTACTGTAACTGCTACTGATTCAGCAAATGTAGTTTTAAATACAGCTCCAAGCGGGCAGATACATGATATATCTGAAAAGATATTGATATGATCATTTTTATTGGTTTATGACATTTTATTATTTATGTTTTTTTTGTAGATGAAGAAAATTTTGCTTATCTCTACTGAGGTTTTAACTCAATCTCAGGGTAGCTGGGCCAGTGCTCTGATCAACTTAAACTACATGTATAAAGGCTTTAAATGGACCTGAAATACCGGATTTTCATTCATTCGTGTGGACGTGGCTTAGTGGTTAGTGTGTGCGCTAACTAATCCTTCTTCGATGTACTGTTCATGAGATTGAGTCGGGTATATGAATGAGTCAAACAATATGGTTTCTGGCAATCGCAGGGGTTGTTTTAACGAGTTTTCCTCTCGGGTTTTCCACCATTATTAGGTTAGGAGCAGTGTGAAGTGGACAATCAGTCGTGGTATAAGTGAAATACCCTTGAGTATGACGTTAAACACCAATCAAACAAACAAAATCATTCATTCGTAAAAGCCATATTTCACTGCCAATAATACTTTTTTTTCTACATTTTCTTATTACATTTCGAACTGTTCAGTGTCAAATGTCTTTGTTTTCATTATGACATCATGATTGCATATATATACTTATGTCATGATTTCATTCTGCATGTCATTCTATTTGATGTCACATTTTGAATAAACTTGTACAGTTCGGAACTTGCCAGTTTTGAAATTGGTGTAGAAACTTTGGAATAAATGTTTTGGTCTACCTATTTATCTTTGATATAAATAATGAAAAGAACATTGCACAGTGAAGTTTGAATACCATAATATTGCTTTCGCCACTGGTTGAAAAGATAACTCATTCATAGTTTCTCTTCTCATGGGTTAACTGTTATCTCTTTCACCACTCACCCTAGCAATATTGATGGTGCTAACTTCACTATGCTCTAGTAACCTTTATACATGTATATGCAACTCTGATATCCATTTCTGTCTAGTCTCAAAATTGGATTTCAGTCCAATGGGAGTCTCGTAATGTCAAAAAGGGGGAGTTGCAGGCAGTCCTCTGACGTCAAAACTGTTGAGATTCATAGACTTTTTAGTGCCGTCGCATTGAAAAAATATGTATGATGTCATTAAAAAGTTCCACTATCACGAATGCTGTGACGTCAGAGAACCACCTTGCAAGTCTAAAATTACTCCCCTTGCCAATTTCCCGAGTCTCCCATTATTTTTTTTTTTTATGTCATAAAAATGATTGTCAAATATTTTGATAACCATAGTTGAACAATTTTTTACTTTCATACTACTTTTTTGAAGCTATATTATGGTCTTCCTACAATCGTGCTTGACATGTTTTAAATATGGATTTGTTTCCATTCGATTTTTTAAAATTCCAATTTGAAACTAGTTACGCATTTACTAGTATTTATTGATTTACCATTCATTAAGGATTACACTAAGCTTGTGTAAATGTATCCGTTGCTTTAATTAAATAAAGACGTACAAATTATTTATTGCATTTTGTAGTATTTATCTTCATTTGTTTGATCAATTCTGCACAAATGATTTTTTAGGCTCATTAATTTTCGATCTGCAAAATAAGGTCCGAATCAATAACAAGCTGTTTTGGTTATAAATATATGTGAGCTGTCAAAGGCAGCCCAACTTTTATAATAATGATTTCTATTTGAGATAAAACACCTTTAGTCTGACTAGAGATATAAGAAACAAAGCAATGAATACATACATAACCGTACAAGGGTTGGGAGGGATCTTCCTGTTGCCCATTCCTAGATAAATTGTCAAAATGTAAAATCACAAATTTCTCTCAAAATCCTACATGTATAATACCCATATATTATTTTCAAAATTTCTCCCTAAGAGCTGGCATGCCTTTATATGAGTGAAATAACATTAAGCTTAGCATGGCATTAAACCCTAATCAATCAAACATAGCCATTACAAATCTATTAAAAGTTTTGTCTACAAGTGTGTATCTGGAACTTTAAATGATTGATTGGTCTATATTAGACACAATGCCTGTGCCATTAATGTTTGTAAATATAAAATGCAGTAAAACATGTGTATCGAAGATGTTGATCGAATCAAAACAGTAGTTTTTATTGATTTGAAATGTTAAGATATATAAGTTAACTTGATCTCTGGTTCAAGGCTAAATTCATATCAAAATGTTTAGTGCATAGGGCCTACAGATTGAGGTAATTTTAGTTGTGATAGCGAAATTACTTTAAGTGTAAATATTTTAAACTTTTAGTTACCCGTAATTTTGATTCTAACTGTAACCTCCCTTTCAATCATAGATAAAAATGTACAAATACATGGAAATTAACATATGTATATATGATAATGAAAATTAAGACAACTAGTTCAGACACGTTATTTTTTAATATTCTTGTGTCAAAAAAGGTTAGTGAATTTTTCTGGATAATTGGCAAATATTGTTCACAGTTTCTCACACTTAATGGTTATATCAAATATAGAATTAAACGCCAACTATAAATTATTAATACCCATAACAGTTTGTGTTTGGAAATATTGGTCGCTTTGGATTCAACAGGTGCTTGAGTTACCTCCCTTAGTCAAGTTATCTCCCCCTCGATGTTGCTATGTCTGTAAACACAAATGGCTGATGATTGACATCAATATTTTTGCCATTTTATAAACATACTTATTTTTACGACTGCTCATCACAACAGTCACAAATGGCTAAAACTGCTACAGCCTTTGATCAAGTAAGTATTTCAGTTGTCTTTATATGCCTGACAATCACTGATAACTTTAATAATTTGACGAATCGAGCTACAAGTTGCAACAACAGCGAATGTTATAGACATGTTAGATTAGTAATAACAGGCCATTAAATAAAATGAAAACCATAACAAATTATATATATTTTTTAATTCTCAGAGTTTAAACTATTCAAAAATACAATATTGATCTTCATGGCATCAGGGACTTTCATGACACGGGTCCCTCATAAACACAGGATCTCTCCATGACAATAAGTTATGAAATATTGCAAAAAATGCCTCACTTTTTTATGTTGGAAATATGAAATAAAAACGTTGAAAATGCGTTAATTTCATAGGAAAATGGTAGAACCACATAAATCCGACAGGTCATGAAACATATTGAAGAAAACTTGTATTAAGCTACATGTAAATACATTCCAATTTTCAATAAAATAGTAAATAGGCCTATGTCCGGATACTGAACGGTCAAAATGAACAGCCGGACTAGAAGCAAACCAAGTTGTGCCCATGCACATGGAAAGAGTATTCCGGTTAGACAGCCACCTCTAGCCCTACAAATGGGCGAATAAATTGGTGTGGTCCGCATTGACACAATTTAAAAAAAACATTTAATCAGAGGAATATTAGTTTAAATTTCAAACTCTGTACATTTGGTCAGCGAATGCCACAGAAAAACAATAAAAACGCTTGAAAAAAATCTTCACTTAATGTCCTTGCCATTGTCACAAGTTTCTCACGGCTTAAGATAGTATAAATGCTAGCTTTCAAACCATATTCATCTTATTGCCCATAACAGATTGTACATAAATCTATTCTAAACAGAGAAAACACTGCGACAAGGAGAGTAATGTACACATAGTTGTTGAGGTTATTTTTTTACATAGAAATAGCGGTGCCCCCCCCCCCCCGTGCCCTACCGAGTAAGGGGGGTTATTGCAACTTAGATGACTATTTTTAATCTTCGATGAATAAGTAAATAAACCCTGGTCGTCATCAAAGAAGCAGATTGTTGTAAGTAGTCTGTAATTTGTTTTTGTGACCTGCTGATCACTCCATCATTCTAACTCTGCTCTTCCCAGGAATCATTTCAGTTCCTCAAAGAAGTTAGATGGGAATACATGTCTCGTTGAATTGTTTATACAGTCAACAGAGATACGGTGTAAGGGCGTACAAAAGCTTTTGAAATAAGGCTTGCCTATGAATCACATAATATTGAATTCTATGGCCTCTTACCCCACTTTAAAACACTCTGTGCTCTTCTTGAACATGCACCAACAACTTCAATACATACAACATGCACCTGTGCAAATTAATTATTTGGCTGCAAGCATTTCATGTGGGGATTTGATCAAAATTGCCACCATCCTCAGCATTGGGGATCACATGGTAAGCAGATGTAGTCTGGTACCCTCCTCCTAAAGTTGTACTTTGGTACACTCATTATTATTAATAACTAGTGGAGTTAAGGGGCAGGGAACTAGACAAAAGCAGACATGTCATGCCCATTCTAACTGCAGAAAGACATTTTAAATCAATCAAAAGTGGGGAGAGTACTGATGAGAAATGATTGATTTTACATGAAAATGGAGATAAAGTGGTTGTTTTATGGACATATCTAACCCACAATTGTTCAAGAAAGAAAACAAGATGGTTAAAATCAAGGTTACCCTAAATTACCTCAATTCGTCCATTAAATTACTATTTTGGAAGTTATTTAAATGACTTGGAAATTGTTTTGAGAGGCAGAAGATGATTTTTTTCACTTAGAAAGCATCAACATTTGTCAGAAAACCTAAATTTGTTTGATTACATGCTGTAATGTTATGACAAGCAAACAAGTTAGGATTGGTCATAATTGAAATTTGAGAGGATCTAGGATATTTAACTTTTTTGTGAAATCGGATCCCAGCAGCCTGTGATTTCCTTAGTGATAACAATAACATAATCTCTAGTGTACTTTACATCTAAATAAGGAAGTCCCAGTGACTACTAAATTGGGGAAGTAAAGCTAGTAGTTATGAAACTGGGAATTTTGGGGGAAAGAGACGGATGGTAAATCCTGGTTTATTCATTTCTTCACTGGTATTTCCAAGCTGTATTATTTTATCTGACTTTACTGGTCCTATGTCTAAGGGCTTTATGTTCTAAGCTTTACTGTTCACTTAGTCTTTACTTAGCACTGGAGACACATTAACTTTCCAAAAAGCACAACACTCCACATGTTAAGGTTAAGGTAGGTATTTACTGTTTGACTACTCTGCCATCGTATAACTGAAATCCACTTTGAGGTGCATTCTCACAGTGCGATTGTAGTAACGATTTCAGGGGATTCCCCTCATTTGATGAATTTTGATTGGTCGACTTTTTTGCACCCAATCAAGAAGGGAATTCTCATAAGTCATAACTACAAGTAGTACCGTGAGAATGTGCCTTAAATAACCCTTTATACATCAGTCAGTCGATCAATAATGCTGTAATTTTATGGGTAGGAGGCAATACTTTTAGAGTTTGAAACGAAAGTTTAGAACATGCTGTTGAAAGGGGCGTTGTCTGAGTTAAGCAACCCCTGTGGCCACTCTAAAACAGTGTGCGTAGCTTATGTTGAAATCTGTTCACACAACAAGGTGTAAAAGAAGATCGTACTTGATGACCAAAATAAGAAAAGTGTTATCCGATACATTTTTTTTTTCTTTTGCCGTTGGAACCTAGAAGTTGTTGTTGAATGTACAGACAATGTGTATCCATCAAACGCCATCTTGTGTGACAATGTTGTGATATAACCTTGAGCATAGAATAACCTTGAGCATAGAATACATAGAATAACCTTGAGAATGAGGTTAAGTAATAGCTTCTTTAAGTGGCATTTAGAAGTTGGAAGTATCATAAGGAAAATAACAACTTAGTATGGATAACAACTTTAGTATGGATAAAAGTAATGAATCATGAAGTTGTTATCCATCCTATAGTTGTTCTTTGCCTTATGATGTTAAATGAGATAATTAATAGAAAAAAATAAACAAATTCAGTTCTTAGATGTCTTCATTTCTTTTCAACCCATATTAGGACTACCACTCCAGTTTGGTTTGTTTGCTGTTATTATCAGATGAGTTCAAGTAAACAAAAATACTTATGATTTTTCTGTTGACAGGAGTCTATGGGAGTAGGGACTGATGGTAAATCATATGTTATATCTGGACACTGGGACCCAACAGAACCCAGCTTTGCTGTTCTCAATGCTGAAACACCTAAAGGTATTAAATACATTTGTCATGTGTAAACATTTTCATTCTCTTCGTCCATTTAACAAATTTTAAAGCTAACTTTGGGTGTTGGATGAGAGCTACCTGCTGCCCTGGGTATTGTTGCACAAAGCGATCTTTGCCTCAGTTGATCTTAATTACCATGACAACACAATACCTTCAGTACTGGTCGCCAAGCAATTGAGGTGAACTTAAACCAAGATTGCTTTTTGAAATGGGCCCCTGATGCCCTTAGAGCTAAGGGGTAACTGATCTGTTGCAGCGTTATTGTTTTACCTCTTGTGGTTGTCCTGTCTTCTTAGATTTGTAGCCACGTCATCAAGGAGGGTTCCCATCACCCACCAGACCAGAACACCCTCATTTCAGTGAAGTAACATTATTGGCAAGGGGTTAAACCCTAATCCAACAAATCAACCAGAAACTTGTGTATTATTTAGTTTAATCTAGAAGGACCAATATGCCTTACTTGAAGTGTAAGACACTAACCACCGTGGCTTAGTGGTTAGTGTGTCTGCTTACTAATCCTACTTCGTTTTACCCAGCGGGTGGTTGGTGGGAGCTTCCTGTTGCCCTGATGCTTTCTGAGCTAAAGAGGAACAGGAAGCTGATATGTTTGTGATGTCTTTGTATTGTCCTGTGAGTGTCCTGTATTTGTCCTGTGATGTTATGTGTGTTGCCAGTGGTGGTTTCTTTCACCCATTGGGCTGGCATGAATAACAAGGTTTCCTCTCGGTTTTACACCGTATTTAAGCAAGAAACAGTCATCATACAAGTGAAATACCCTTGAGTACGACGTTGAATCCTCATCCAATGAATGAATTGTATCAGTTATGACAGCCAATGGTAATTAATGTGTGCAACACTTCTTGCTTGTTTTAATTTTGTAGAAACGCGTGTTTTTATGACAGTAGCCATAGATCTTGTATTGAAAGGAATACAAGAGCCTGTAAGGTTTGCCATTGAGACAAAAGCAAAGATCTATCCTCAAACTGAAAGGTTCTGGTACTTCACAAAGAAGCCTCATTATGAGATGTTTCATGTCACTTTGAAGCAGGTTAGTGTTACACAGGCTATCAGAGTATTCCTTATATAAATTCTTTTAGAGCAATCGGGAGGTTGGTTTTTACAAGGTTTCCTGTCGATTTTCCACAGTTATAAGGCAAGGAACATTGTGAAGTGGACAATCCTTTGTCTTATAAATGAAATAGCCTTGTACGACTTTAAGCCCCAATCAAACAAAACCATTCAGAGCAAACCACGATCAAATTTATAGTTATGTTAAATAAAACACTCTTGAGCTCTACATCAAATACGAATCGATCAAGCAATATGAGAAATAGCTTAGTCCTGTAATGATACATTTACCTTTCAAAGGTCACTTTTATTAAATATTGTATGATATTTTGTAGGCCCATTCAGTGCTTGATGCAGTCCAATTTTCAACCTGTTTAATGGGGTTTGGGCACCTTCAGCGTGGGCGCCCTAATGGGGTTTGAGCACCTTCAGCGTGGGCGCCCTAATGGGGTGGCCCGCAGCCGTGGCTTAGTGGTAGCGTGTGCGCCTATTAATCCTGCTTCGATGTACTGTCCACAGGATCGAGTCCGCCTGTCGACCATCAGGTATATGAGCGAGTCACACGTTGTGGCTCCGTCAATCGCGGGGGTGGCTTTTACAAGGTTTCCTCCCAGTTTTCCACCGTAATAAGGCAAGTTTGAAGTGAATAATCTTTCGTCATATAAGTGAAATACCCTTAAGTACGACGTTAAACCCCAATCAAACAAACAAATCCTAATGGGGTTTGGGCGTCAACACTGAAGGTGCCCACTCTCCTCAAAATTGTTGGTGAAATATATCTTGCCACCTTCCCAGATTCCCATAAAACGATGTGTATTTAGTTTTTATTGCTCAAAAGGTAAAAAAACAAAACAATTAGCGAATGTGAAAAACAAGTAATTCTATCTTTTGAGCTAGATTAGACCCTGCCTTTTTTTAAACACGGTGTAATTTTTTCATTCGATAGATATTTGTCACCTGTTTACTACAGGGGCTAAAATACAAGTGTACAATTTTTTTTAAATTCTCAGGGAGGACCAGTTGTTTATTATGGTTACTTGACTGCAAAATGTTTTACTAGTCTGGAATGCTAAAAGTATATAATAACTTGGAAAATATTAGCAGGTGTTTCAGACTGGTCCGTAATTCTTTTTACTGATCTCAGACCTGCGGACCAGTTTGAATTTTTATCCCTGTTATAAGGAATCTTTTGCTCTTCTTCTTCACACAGATTGAGAGCAGTCGTGTCGGCGAACAGGAATTTGAAGTGATGAATGTACAGAGTCAGACTGATATAGATAAAAGGAAGAAGCTAACCTTAAATTTGCCCACAACTAAAACCTTACCTGAAGAAATACAAACACCTGTAGATGTGGATGACCCAGAGTCAGGTATGGACCCTTCATTAAGTTGTGCCAGAACTGAAGTAAGGCTGGCTGATGGGAGCTTCCTGCGCCCTGGTGCTCCCTGTGCCCTTGTACTCCCTGTTCATTGGTGCTCCCTGTACCCTTGTACTTCCTGTGAATTGGTGCTCCCTGTGCCCTTGTGCATTGGTGCCCCCTGTGCCCTTGTTCTCCCTGTACATTGGTGATCTCTGTGCCCTTGTATGCCCTGTGCATTGGTGCTCCCTGTGCTCTTGTACACCCTGTGCATTGGTGCTCCCTGTGCCTTTGTACTCCCTGTGCATTGGTGCTAAAGAACTTACTAAAAAATTTCAAACTGAAAATTAAGTAACTTCTCGGTGGAATTTTTATATAACTTTTTCACTAAATGTAGGACCAAAAAACAGAATGTTCTTATAAAGAAATATAAAAAAAATGGACAATTTTGACCTTGACGGGGTTATCCATCCTTGAGCCCTTTGGCTAAGGGCTCTATAATTGAACTATATTCATGCTGTCAGCTATGGAGGAACATAATTATAACCTTTCACGTTAATAGGTTGTGTTGCTGTTCACTCTCTAGAAGTACACTGTCCTATAAGTGAAATATCCTTAAGCACGGCATTAAAACACCAATCAATCAACCTATTTAGTAAAGTCTGTTTGAGGAGACTACCATTAGCTAAATTAATAAACAAATTTGTCATTATTATACGCCGATGAAAATCATTTATATTATGGTATGATCAGCGTCCGTCCATCCGGTTGATTCCAGTCCGTTTCTGGAGCAGGACTCAAAAACTATACGGCCTATTTTTGTGAAACTTGGTTGACACATTCACCATCGATAGTAGTTGTGCCTTTTGCTGTATACAAAAGCCAGGGTTACCATAGTTCGATTGGTACCCGAATCGATTTCCCGGTTTTTGCATTCTTCCTTAGAACATGGCATGTTGCGTACCATTGTTTGAAATGTCTTGGGTTACCATGGTTACCGCATGAGGACGTTGGGTTTACTAAAACTTGTTGTTTATTATTTTGACCTGTAGATGGAGACGAACCTCTGTTAAGTGGCTCTGGTTCAGTCAGTAAGGAGGTAACTGATGACAATCTGTTGGAAGCATGGAAAGATGTTTTAACAAAATGGCACCAGAATCTAGGTCAGCGACCCAAACAGGTGACGGGACTGTGTCGTAAGGGCATCCCTGAGGCCCTTAGAGGAGAAGTGTGGCAACTGATTACAGGATGTGCCAACAACTTTGAGCTGATGGATGCATATCGAGTGCTTATTGGAAAGGTACGGGCTGATACTATATTACTTCTACTGCTCATGGTTCATATCAGTGGTTGGAGGGAGCTTCATGTTGCCCTGGTGCTCTCAGAGCTAAAGGGGAACAGAAAGCTGATCTGTTTGTGGTG
>JAQQZZ010026957.1:0-10893 GCA_030265115.1 Mopalia vespertina | reverse complement strand
AATGGTAGCCTTAGGCTACTTATACCAATAATCTATGAAAATCCATGAATCTCACATATACATGTAGATGAAGCAAATGTTTTAAAGTTTCAATAACACATGTTAATCAAAGCAGGTTTCTTTTAATTAGCTTGATTGATTGGTGTTTTAAACCATTCTCAATTGTATTCCCCTAATATGACAACAGTGATTTCCAACAGTAAATGACACATAGTTCAACCTTAAAATGAGAAGTGTTTTACTCTGATGGAAAGTTAATCTTCCTCCTATGCTACTAAAGTAAAGACAGTATTAATACACTACAAACAAACTGTTCTCAGTCAGAGGGCCATTTTAATTGGCAGTACAACCCTATCTATGAATGGAGTATTAACAGAGGGCCATTTTAATTGGCAGTACAACCCTATCTATGAATGGAGTATTAAATCAACAGTCATGATAGTATGCTTTCAGATTCTGAGGTTTTCTCACATTGAAAACCGCAGAATGACAATAAACTATACATTTCTGAAGTAATGTATAGGGTTTAAATATTTTGAAAGATTGTGAATGTATAGAATGATAAGTTTTTTTCACATTCGCTAATAGTTTTCTTACTTTTTGATCGAAGACAGCTAAATCTGCATCATTTTTATGGGAATCTTGGAAAGGGTTTGGGCCTCCAAACTTTCATTGGGCCCCCAAACCCAATAAAATGGGTAATTATTTAAAGCACGGAACCAGTGTGATTAGCAGTTACACATTGACAGAATTTAAAAAGCAAAAGTTTATCATCTCTGAATTGATTCCATTATTATTATAAATTTGTCTCAAATATTTCATTTGATTTAAAATCATCATAAAAAGATTTCTGAGTTTGATATCATAGAATTAAGAGTGGATCTTGTCCAGTTTTCCTTCTGTATGTTGGTAAGGTAACAAGTTGATGCTTTCTATATTAACATATTTAATTGTAAACTTTCATTTCAAAGATTCACAGATTTACTGTTCACATCTATATTTTGTTATTCAATATTAAACTATAATGCAGTTAACCCATATTTCTTTATCAGAACATTTATCTTTGTAAAAATAATTTAAAAACAGCTTAAGATGCTAACTACGCATAAGACCACCCACTACTGATGTGTTTTATTAAAAGCAAAGCTGCTACGCAGCTAGGAAACACAGCCTGGAACTAAAACAAATATTATCAAGATTTCTGGTCAGGCCAAATCTCAAAGTCCTTCAATCCAGATAAAGCATTTCAGGTTTTGATAAAGTTCTTGAGGAGTGGTAACACGACAAGTATTCAGATGATATAGCAGTGATAAAAAATGATGGCTTTCTTATTGAAAGGGCGAGCAGTTGAAGGGAGGGTCTTGTTGCCTTGGTGTTTCAGCACTAAAGGGCAACTTAAGTCGGACATAGCCTCATTGCAACATGTGTTTTAGCATATGCTTGTTCTGTTTATTTATTTGTTTGCTTTTGTTAACCAGTTATGTGGAGGAAGGTTTGAACATTTCTTCAATGGCAATTGGTCTGTCAGACACACCATGGTATGAGGCAACCAAACTTCGGTCAATTATCGAACCCTAATCAAGCAAATTCAAACTTGAGTTGAACAGCAGATCAAAGCAACTTGTTTCAAAACACAGTGGAAGTACCGTTTTTTTACCTCGCTGTATTGAAGAACAATTACTTAGTAAGAAAGCTTTACAATATCATTGGCCAATTTACAATGACAAACCTAGATATGTGGTTAAGAGCTGAACAACAATGGAGTAGATTGATGTAGTGAAGATTAGTCCAATAGGGCCTATCTCTTAACCTTGCCAGTTATAACTAGTTTAAGTGGCATTTTGAGGCTGGCATGATAACGATAGCAAAGACTTAATGGATTTTCAACTTATGGAATTATTGACCAGCAACATTTCAGTGCAGATACTTGAAAACAGTGCCAGTATCATCACTGAAGCGTTGCTTATCAACAAATCCAGAAGTTGAAAATCCATAAAATCGTGTTTGTTATGTGCTCCTGTCATTTATACCAATACAGGAGTAAGCTAGATGAGGTATGTTTGTTTGTTTGTTTATTTGATTGGGGTTTAATGCATTCAGATTGTCAAGGTTCACTGTGTTATTTCCTTTATAAGACGGCAGTACAAGTATAAATGCCAGTGGTACCCGGGCAAAGCCAGGATCCCATGCCCTTATACGAGACAGGCATCTTTCCAACAAACAGATTCCTTCCAGCAAACCTGAAATCTGCATAAAGCCAATATTCATGGAACCTGGGCAGGAAAACCAACTGGAATTCCCACATCAAGGATCCAAGATTGCACAATACAAGCTGATGGTGGGATTGATCATTCTTAGTATATTCAAAGACACAGTTCAAAGGTTATCACTCAATGAAATACACTCAGTACAAGAGTGTCTTATCTGTGTGTTAGTTACAAGTAATGGGTTAAACTCTCTTATCTTTAATTAACTGTAAAACCACAGGCTCTAAGACTTTTCAGCATGTCATAACATACTCAAACATGTGCTAACATATTACTTCAATAAGTCGTCTAAAGTATGCTTGAATAATTAGATTTCAGATCTATTCTATAGTTTGTATTTCATTTGGGAGAGCTATTTTTGTGTTTCAAAGTTGAGCAGGGACTGATTTTGATGCTGTTAAAAGTTTAGTGGGTCCAGCTTAATAGTTGTGCATTAGATTTTCATTAGAGGTTTTACACAAGCCAATCACATGCAGTTACAGGGATAGTGCGGCACTCCTCTACCTGGTTTGTATTCTTACAAGTACTCCCATACAGTCTACAGCAAAATTCAATTAACACGAAATGCCAGGTCTCCTGAGACTGCTGCTGAGCGTTGCCTCTGATGCTAACATAGTAGCATCTGGACTCCAAGATACAAGTATCGTCTTTACACAAGCTTAAATCCCAGATCGTGCCCGAAAGCACATAATCTGAAAACTCAATATCTTAAGTGGACTTTAGCTGCAGAGAGAACACTTAAACAAATCTATAACATTTCTAAACGCTACTTTCAAGGAAAACGGAAAGCTACATTAAAAGAAAATTGAAAACAAATCTGGAGCTGTTGCCTTTATGTTTCTATCCTATTACATAGCAACGTTTTTTCATGATAATAGTGCTAATATGTAATTAACTGCACCCATAGCGGCCTTCACAAGAAGACAAAAGACAAAGTTCTAAAGGGGTTTAACGTTGTACTCAAGGGTATTTCACTTATATGATGATGGATTGTACACTTCACACTGTTCCTTGCCTTTCTACAGTGGAAAACTAGGAGGAAACCATGAAAAAATCATACCCTCATGTGGCTCACTCATGTAGGCCTACCTGATGGTTGAAGGCAGACTCGATCCTGTGAACAGTACAATGAAGTAGGATTAGTAAGCACACCTGCTACCCACTAAGCCACGGCCCCCCATGAGAGGGATATATAAGGCAGTTAACCTTGAGCTCACAACCATGGATGATTGTCATCCACATTTTCATGTCATGTGCAACAATTGTGTAAAAAGTCTATTCCTGTTAGGTTTCCACCATTTATCTTTATATTCAAATGAAAAATTATTGTGTTTTAGTGTTACTGAAACTTACTGACATAATTACTGATAGTCTTTTGTATTAATAAATATCTCCAACTTCAAAATACATATGCTGTGCCTGTGTCATAACAAACCTTTGTTGCTATTGCAAAAGTCATGCTGCTATGGTAAAAGACTTGCTGCTATCGCAAACAGTCTTGCTGCTATGGTAAAGTCATGCTGCTATGGTAAAAGTCATGCTGCTATAGTAAAAGACTTGCTGCTATGGTAAAAGACTTGCTGCTATCGCAAACAGTCTTGCTGCTATGGTAAAAGTCATGCTTCTATGGTAAAAGACTTGCTGCTATCGCAAACAGTCTTGCTGCTATGGTAAAAGTCATGCTGCTATGGTAAAAGTCATGCTGCTATGGTAAAAGACTTGCTGCTATCGCAAACAGTCTTGCTGCTATTACAAAAGTCTTGCTGCTATTGCAAAAGTCTTGTTGCTATTACAAAAGCTGCTATGGCAGTGTTGTGTACTATCAGAATCAAGCGCAATAGTCCCCTTTAATGACAGGGAATCTTTGGAGATCTATGAGCTATAACAAAAGCCAAAAGTACAGTATTAAATTTTGAGCAATGAAATTTAATCTTTTGTCAGAATTTTTTTATTTTATTATCACTAGCCAAGTCATAATACAAGAAATGAGGTCCATGCTAGATGCCCTAGCTTCAAAGCCGAAGTTTATAGCGCAATCAGGAAAACTTTGATGTGGAAATCAATGCAAATTTGATCCCACGTTTTCGTTGATTAATTTTAAAGGTAAATATCCAGTATTGATTCATTTCGACTGGCAGGATTTTGGAAAGAAACTGGTAATTTGATAAATTGAATAAAGAATTCATTGAGTATGCGCTGTCTCTTTCGGCCGATTAAAAAAAACTAAATTTGTTTCTATTCTCAATGTAATTTGAACTAGGCTTAGATTACATCTGAATTTATTCCATTAAAGAAATGAAGACTGGGGGCATTTCTTATTTCAATCTGAGGAAAGAACCATCTTTTTCGAACAATTTTTACAAGCTTTTTGTCCTAAGGGAATTTATTTTAAAAAAAAGACACCTAAAGACTTGAAGTACATTCAATCTTGTTTCTTTTTTATATTTTTCTTTCGCTGAGAATCAGTTCCAAAAACCGTAATCCACTTTTGGATGGAAACGGAAATTGCATTCATACCAATTTGATTACCTTAGATCCGCAGTTTCTTTTCGTTCAGATAAAAAAAAATACTACCTTAATAATACTTAAAGCAGGTGACATCAATCCCTTTTGTTACTCCTAATAAGCCTAAGTAATTGATAAAGTTTTAAGATTTTATTCAAATATATTCCCTTCTCTATTGTCTAAAATTTGGTGCATTAAGCTAAATTACTGCTCTGTAAATATGGTTGAATAAGATAACTGGATAATCAGGGTTCATAATGATTTCTCCTGGAATGTATGCTTAAGAGCTGTGAGTAATTACAGGGTATCTAGATCATATGGTACACAATCATAGTGACCATAAGCTTGGCCAGAATTCATACATAGTATTGACGTAGACTAGAAACATTAGTATGGCTGTGTACGGCTGTTTAAAACGGTATTATCACTATGCAACTGCCACACTTTCATGAAGACCAATTTTTGTCATGAAAATCATCCACATTTCTTAAAATGCGACGCATCCCCCCCCCCCTGGTTTTTATGAAAGAAATTCCTAATGTGACTATTTCATATAAGGGATGTGAACTAGGGGATTGGAATCTGTGAGAGGTACAATGAACTATGGTCTGATCAAAGCCCGAAACAGTTGTCAGTGAGCCAAGGCAGCAGGCTGGCAATGATTGTATTTTGTCATAGCTTACAAGTGAGAAAGTGAAAGTGTTATTGATCTGCAGTATTATGAAAGAAAATCATTGACATGAAAGACTTTCACACTTGCCTTGAAATAACAATGGCCATTTTGCAAAAACAAAGAACAAACCTGTGTGAAACTGAAAGATGATCTGTTAACAATTGTACAATTGCTGATAATTTAGTGAATCAAAACAAAATCAAGTTCTGATGGCAGTGATCAACATAGACATTAGGGATGGATGGACAGACAGCTAAAGACAGACACACAAGGGGTGACCCTCTAATCCACTCTGGCAGAATACCTGTAGGCAGGGGCTTAGCCAGAAATCCAAAGTATGGTATCCAAATTGGTCATTTTGCTTCACTTTTTCAATAACTGGATGTCCAGTTTTGACAAGTTTCCTATCCCCTGCATATTAAAATTTCTTAAAACAGGGTGTCCAAATGAGGCAATTGTTCACTTCAGGGTGTCCATTTGGATGGGTGGACGGGTGTCTGCCTAAGCCCTTGCCTATAGGTCATGGTGCTCACTTCATTGCTTCTGCCTGAGATCAGCACCTGCATTGAAAACAAAGCATAATATTGTCCCATATTAGATGCCAGTTATTGCACCATATTTGACGTGGGCGGGAAGGATTTGTTGCTATAAAGGTGTCTTGATTGTGTTATCTACGGCTTCTAAATGCTCTTGACAACATAGTCCTACCTGTTATAATGACTTCCTGTTGGGTGCCGTTTAGAGCTGATCTGTAAATACTGCTGCTATCGTTGACGTTATCCGACCAAAACAACAAGTCACTTCCAGTGTCTGCTGTCATGGCAACAATCTTATGACCAGTCTAAAAAAAATAAAAGAAACCGTCGAATAATGAAAAAATGGAGCCCTAAACAATGAGACTCCCCGGTAAATGTATCAATTCTGTTCTCCAAAGTTTTGAACGACTTTTACAACTTAATTGCTAATTTGGGGTTTAGAATTTCATAAAAATTTATTGATTCTGGATCTTACTTCACCAAATAAAAAGAAACAAGTACAGGAGTACTATTGACCAGGACTTGAACTCCTATCAATTGACCCAGAATCCTATTACACACATCCCTGTCAAGTTTAATCCAAATCACATTGTCTAGCTGTAGGGCTTGTGTTTAATATGTGTAAGTAAAAGCGGTCTTCTTGAAACTATGAAGTCATACATGCTAGCAGAATGCAGACTCAGATCAAAGATATTAACAGAACAATCATACCGAGCTTCATGATCGTCATATTCAAAAGGATGGGGCTGTTGTGAACAGCATGTAAATGTAATTCTAAATGGATTGACATGACTCAATAAACAAACGCTCAGCATATTAGTATCTATAGGTCAAATGAAAAAGGTGGGTTAAAGGGCCTGTATTAAAGTCACATCACGTGATCTGCGATATTCCTGTAATTCACTATAACTCTGATACTCCCCACATTGTTTCCTATTCTAGCATAAACAGAAAGTGAAAAAGATGCCAATTCTCCCTCCCTTACAGCTATATTCAACAGAAACACTAAATATGGCTCTAAATGATCAGCATTCAAAAATCTGTTTGAACGGGGTACACGAAGTCAGGAAGAAGAAAACAAGACTTACATGCTCTCAGGTAGCTTTCAATGCTTTTCATCACAGGGGAAATGTATAAAAAAGGTACAAATTTTTACCCAAATAATAATAGTTTTATAGATAACCTGAAATAATGAAGCTGAACTCACCAGAGGTAAGACTGTGACGTCTTGAGTTTGGAGGTTTACTTGAAGAATCTCAGTTCCATTGCTCACATATATCTCATTATCTGTAAATACAAAGAGAAAACACAGGAATTTACTAAAGTGGGCACCAAAATGTCCAAAAAAAACAGCATAACTAATAACTATCAAGTCAATGATCCATCAACACAGGGCCTAATGCAAGCTCTTTTTCAACCTGTTTCACTGGACACAACCAGTCTGCGCTTGGATGAAGGCTGTCTACACTTTTGACACGGATCAGGCCCTGCAAGCACAATTAATGTTGCTTGCAAAATCACAATGACGAGAAGTGTCTTACTTAATACAAGTTTACCCAAAATTGATTTTTCTAAACCGAGTCAATGGATTGTTATGTCTTTTTCAAAACACAATTTTAACAATAAAATCATACTTTAGTCTGAAAGTCTGTCAATCAATGGAAGAGGAACAATCCCATCTACATTTTTACCACAACACCTAAATGATGTGTGAAGGTATAGACACTATAGTAAATCGACCTCTTCTGGGTTTGATGATTTGATCCAGTCTCTAAGTTTGGGCACGGCCCTTTGGTCAGCAAATTCTTACACACAAGTATATTCAGCAAATTCTTAGTTCTGGCCAACTTCTGGGTTAGGCAGGCCTGTGCTGTTAGGGAGAACAGACCAAATGGGGTCTTCCCATGGTTATGCAAACTTATTTTAGGAGGACTGATTTATAGGTTTCCTAAATTTGCAATCTGCTATGGATTTAGTCAATCTGATCATCAATGAAGATTTTATTATTAAGCAATTTTATTTTATTTTTAAACAATCAGCAAAGCAGCAGCAAATGCAAATGTTTGGTTATCTCTCAAAATTTTAGAGGACTGATTTTAATGTTATGCCGGAAAAGATTACATCACAGACCTGGTTAGGGTTAATACTAAACCTCACCTTTAACCTTAATCTAATCCTAAATCTGTCATTAAAATTGCTGTCATATCTTACAAGACAGGGTGACACTTTGGCCCGGTCTACAGACAATGGTCCAGGATTTTAAGGATGGAATTTGATATTAAACTTCAGACATTTTATTTGTTTTCTATGTCTGTGTACCATTTGATGCAGATACAAGTTTCTTTATTTTTATTTTTCCTAGGCGTGGCAAACTTATGTCTCTAATCCCCTTTGTTGGGTTGGAAACTGGACTGGATCATGTCCTTTCCATTCTTGAGGCATCATCAAGCTCTCCTCTTATAACCCAATATACACCTCTGTGAAAATTTTTTGGTTGATGATACTTTTTCACTGTTATTTATCTCACATGCCTGTGCCAATGAGTGAAGGCAACCACCCTCGATATCATTTGCTACAAACGAAGACAAAGCAGCCTAATCAAAAGACTAGGAACAAATAGGCTACGACAAGGCAACAAGAAGATTCCTTCTACTGTCCACCCTTGGTAAAAACCGTGCATAGAATCTGTTGTACAAACACATTTTTGCCCAGTGCATAAAAACAGTGCAATGAAACACCTGTAAAGTCTAGGGGTTTCTCCTGACAAGTTGATATGAAAGAGTAGACTAACAGGCCGTTTGTGGGGGCATGAATAAACTAAGTAGCTGTTTTGTGGCATCGTTAAAAACAAGGAGCCGACAAGCTCATGAATTAACCAGATCAATGCACCTGTTTCCTTCATATAACATTTCTTATGTCATATAACCATTTACAGTATGTGACTTACAGAAGCAACAAACTTCTCATCCTCATTCCATCATACAGCTATGGAGCTGAGGGAAAATGGGGAATTCCTGAAATGTCAGGATTTCGGGTGATTATTAAGAGATGTCTTTTGCTGTAGGTATTTGCTTTCACATAAATTCCCTCACTTAACAAATACAGGTTGCATATTTATCTCTGCCTCAAGCATTGACAACAAAACCTAAGCAATGCTGAAGATGTATATTGTGTTCTCAAGATTACCCATAAAATGTATTTTTTTTCTTGAAGTCATTGGCATACACATTTTTAAAATATACTTTGGGATTCAAAACAGGGTGCTTTAGCTGATAGGGCCAACTTCATTGACTGTTCGCTATCTAGAGATCTTTAGAACGTGGCAAAAGTGTCATTTTTCTCTTCACGATTATACCTACTATTTTGTTTTGTTAACTCAAGGATTTAAATGGTGAAAATATTTGTATGTCATTTTTACAAATGTGTGCTACAGGCCATTTAAAATAATGATAATTTCTAGGAAATATTACAAGAGTAATAGTAAGTTATTGGACATTTCCTGAAAATGGTTTTTTAATTCTGAGCATCTGGTTGTTTGAATGGAGATCATATGGTGTGAATCTTGGGATAGAAATTGAGAAAAAAGCTGAACCCATGAACCCACAAAATCCACTCCTTGTTTTCTATACTTATTCCTAATACCTAATATCATATGTTTGTAGCTATGTCATGACTATTATATTGGTAGCATTTTGACCCCTTAAGATATGTTTTTTTGATAAAGTGGGAAAGTTAATCTTCCTCCAGTGCTAAGTAAAGATAGCATTGCTACTCTCCAAACAAACTCAGTGGACTAAAGTGATACCATTCTATAACCCAGAGAATGGAGTCAAACCTGTCTACCCTGAAGCCATCTGCGTGTATTTTCTAATTTTTTAAAATGTTTTCTTAAAAATTATCTGTTGGATTTCCTGTTAATTTTGCCGGCATGGTTTCCAAAATATCTGTTTAGTATTTCTTATGTTTGGTGTAATTGTGTATTGAGCATAAAGTATGTATGTGTACAAAATAGTCCAAAATACACAAAGTAAGAATTAAAAAGGTCTGTTGAGGTATGAACAGCAACAATAAGAATGCTGATAATAATGGGCAGCTTATTGCCCACAGTGACATGGGTATAAATACAGGAATGAAAGAGACCATATGGATGAGTTATAACACACTGCTAAGAGGAGGTAACTAACCTTTTAATACGAGAGGTGTACACACTGACGTAATATCTAAATGTGCAAAAACTTAACCTCATGAGTTTACAGATGTTAGTTTTTTAAATATTTCTATCTTGCAGATGTTCCCGGGGCTAAGTCTTTTGACGTGTTTCCGGGCAAATCAGTATCTAAGGAGTAGATAATAAACCTTTACCGCATGCATCTGATACTACTACAGCTGTAGTTTAGTAAACATACAGCGTAAAAGAAGCCAGAGTTTAACACACCTACATGCTTAGTTTCTGCATTGATGTATTTTTAGATTCCACCACGTTGGAGGCTGAAAAGACAGTAAATAATACTGACACATCTATTCACCATTCATCAGGTACCTTTAAACAAAATATTTGTCATAATAATATTTTTTTTTAAAGATTTAGTCTTATTTTATCTGGATGTCAAATTCAGTCATGACTTTGAGCTTTAATTTAATAGGAAGGGATTAATCGGTGTGTCCAGTAACCATCAGTCATGACTTTGAGCTTTAATTTAATAGGAAGGGATCAATCGGTGTGTCCAGGAACCATCAGTAATGACTTTGAGCTTTAATTTAATAGGAAGGGATCAATCGGTGTGTCCAGTAACCATCGGTCATGACTTTGAGCTTTAATTTAATAGGAAGGGATCAATCGGTGTGTCCAGTAACCATCAGTCATGACTTTGAGCTTTAATTTAATAGGAAGGGATCAATCGGTGTGTCCAGG